>VZUI01084778.1:0-112329 GCA_013401135.1 Cettia cetti | reverse complement strand
GCGCTCGCCCCAGCGCCGCGCCCGCGGGGCGGCCTCCGGCGGGGACGGGGCTGCGGCGGGGGCGGCCAGGGACCCGCCGCAGCCGCCTCGCGAGTCCCGCTGTATCGCAGCACAGCTCCTGCGAAGGCAGAGGTGTCCGTCCCTCCCCCCAGGGGGGTTTAGTTCTCCAGGAAAGTGGAAGGCATTCCAGGCTTCACTTAATTCTTTAAAGAAAAGTCACATTGCTGTACTTAGAGCAATTGGGAATGCCTACAATTAAAATCAGCGGTTGTACTGAAACATTTAAAATAGTCTAATTTCATCAGGCTTTGATGGCTCTGAATGCTTATACACATTCTGAATCTTGTAATGAACAGGAGGAAGCTTTACTGCCTTTAGACAGTTCATTTAAGACAATGGCATTTGTGTGCTAGGAAATTCTCAGAAACATTTAGAAGTTTGCCTTGTCTCAGGATGTGCTTTTCAAAAAGCTCTGTAAATCGAAGGAAGAACATGAAAGGTGGACGAAACAAGAAAAACCCACATCCCTTCAGAATCAAAGTGCTGTGCATTTCTCAGAGAAGAACTGATGTCGTTGGAATAGTATTGACGCCCAGAGCTGAAAGTGCTGAACTTCAGCTGATGACACGTAATACGTGTTTTTTTTTTTTTTTCAGCCCAACACCTTAAAGACATGAATTTTAATTACAACTAATGAAACTTCAGCAGTAGTCATGAAATAACTCCAAGGTAGAGATGCAGGGCTACGTGATCTAGGAGTCGTGTTTGGGGACGCGACGTTTCTGAAATCTGAATTGTCCGATCTGTTGGCTTGCTGTGTAAACTAAGGAAGTTGGAACATCCGCAGTCTGTGAAGCAGCAGTCGTACCTCCCAAGGGTGTTGTGGTGTATCGGAACAGCTCTCTTTTTGTTTTTCGATTGTGATTGGTCTGGTTGTAGGTGGTATTAAGCTGTTATTACTGTGAATACTGCTGATGCTGTCTGCATTTTGTGCTTAATCAATTTTGATGTGTCAGTCTGTATGGAAAAAACCCAAAATTTTAAATTGCTTTCTGGACTGTAAAGGTACTGAGATACCGATCAGCTGTGTTCTCTCCCACTTAGTAGTGACTCTGATGAAGAAGAAATACAGTTATTTGAGAAGTCTAGCATCCATCTAACAGTGGATTTATTGTGTTGCATGAAAGTATGGAAAATACATATGCTTAAAAGCCATCTTACAGACAGTTTTAAATTTTAGGGGGTTTCAACGTAGTTCTATGTTCATCCACTTAATAAATACATTTCAATTTGTCATGAAGGTTATTTGCCTACCTAATAGGCAAATAAACTCCCAAATAGTTTTAAGTTACTTTTTGCAAACTGGAAGAACTCTTGAAGGTTTGGAAAAAAACCTGATGACTTCTTCAGGGAGTGATTTTAGTTATATTATCTATCATTGTCTTAAAAGATAAAAGTCCTGTTGAGTTAGGAAAGAATGCCAACGCTTTTCTGGAGAACAACACAATAAACTTTTATTTCAGTTATTTTGACTGTTTGAGAAGTACAATGCAAGAGATAAAAAGCTGCTAAATATAAAATGCTGTGCTAGGAAGAGCCAATGGGATACTCAGATAGAGGTGTTTGGGGAATAGAGCTCTAGGAAATAATTCTAGTCACAAATTGGTCCGAGTGAGCAATATGCTGCTGGCAAAAGTAGATTCAATCCTTGGATATGTTGATCAAGTTTAAATTACAGAGGGCTTTTTTTTTTTTCTTTTTGATTGCACTTTTGTGTTTAGTTTTGAGTATTAAATCCAAAAAGTACAGAGGAATGTAGCAATGTGATTTGAGAGGTTCACAATCTATGAATTAATTTTTTTTTCATGGAAGTATTGTGTTATTTTGGTGGAAAAGGCTGTGGGATGGGTATGTATGAGATGGCTCACAGAAGCACTGGGAGTTTTTTAAAGCTTTTTTCTTTTTTACTGTGGTTGAGTTGTAGGTTAAGAGGAAGTAAGTTTTAGTGGGTGTGATTTAGATTAAATATAGGTTGGAAAGTTTTTTACCTATAACAGTCAAATTACGTAGATTGTTAAACAGGTTCCCAGTATTAGAGTTTTTTATTGGCTTAGAGAAGAAGCTGACAAAGATAATCTAGACACTTTACAGAAAGGAGATGTGTGGTGAGCTTTAGGACTAGGAAAGAGCCTATGATTCTATTTTTGCCCTGTTTCATTAGATATTCAGGTATTTACTTAATTGACTATATTGATTATCATTACTGTTATGTTGCCTGGGTATATGTGCCTTTTTAACAGTACTTTTAAATGACAGCTGAATATGTAACATGTGACACTGTGCTTGAAGTTATTTAGTCACGATTATGAAAATTGGACCAACAGAACTGTGTCTCTCTTGGAAGGAACATCATGAGGTTGTTTGCTATTCACTCCAGCTCTGCTTGTTCACTGCTTAATTTGGTAAAAGGTTTTAAGGAACCTTCTGTTCTAACTCGAACATAACACTGGGTTTTCACATTTTCATATTCACCCAATTTTAAGTTGCTTTGTAATTATGGATAATTGTGGATTTTTTTCACGTTTAAATGTAATCCATGGTCATGGATTAACTTGTCTGCCTTTGGGTGCGACTGAGAACCTGCACATGTATTTGGCTAATAAATTTGTCTCAAATTATGTCTTGTAATATTTGAGACCAGTTTTGACTACATCACTGCATTGTATTTACTGAAGAAACAATAGGCAATGTAATGCAACATATTATTTAGTAATTCAAAGATTTTTCTTTTAATTACATTTGTATTCTGGAACTTGGCCATCATCTAAACACTCTGAACTCTTCAAATTAATCAGACTTTGGCATTTGAGAAGTGAAGGTTTCTGGAAAATTGTTTTTAGCTGCAATTCTACAGTTGGCTTAAGCTGCTCTAATGTGGGTGGCTGTTTTCAGTGGGGCTTTTTTCTCTGGAGCTGACCCCCAGCTGGCCACACACGCAATGATGTTACCACAAGAGAGCTAGTAGGAGTAAGCATGCTCATCCCACTAGGATGAGAAAGAGTTTCATGCTCCCTTTCTGCTTTGTACCACCTGACTTGCCCTAATGTGATGAGCACTGTGTTGCTTTGGCTTGCAGGAATGTGGCAAGAAGAGGCAACAGGTAACACTAGGAATTTCTTATCAGACTGTTTCCTGGCTTGCTTTAAGCCTAGCATGAGTGCAAAGAAGGAGGACCATGGTGTCAAGAGAGGGGAACGAGGATGGTTTGCTTCCTAAGGTGATGGCACCTAGTAATAATCTGAACTGAGCTGTTCATAGAATTTCATCGCTAAGGAAACTGCATCAGTGACCATTTTGGGGCTTGAATAACGCATTTGGAATTTGGTGGTTGTGTGTGACACTTCATGTATGGTGAGCTAGAACAAAGAGGATGGTGAATTTGGGCACATAGCACAAGGCTTTTGCACGACTAGTTTGGCATGCACTGATTGTAAAAGTTTGTGAGCTATGAGAATTCTGTTGCTTTTTTAGTAAAGTGCTAGTGATGGAGACTCAGCATTACAGGTTTGTTTTTTGCAATTCCATTTCTTCTGTTTGTCTCTAGTAAAGCTCCTTGTAATCTGTTTTTACTATTTCTGGTGGGAGGACAGAAATTTCAAGTCCTGTCTCCTCTAAAGGGTGTTGACTTGAAGCTATCATTTACTTTTTGATTGCATCTCAATGCTGTCATCTGTCTTTGAAATATAATTAGTTTCTCAGTTAAATTAAGTTTTTAATTTCTTAGCATGTTTATTTTTAGTGATGAAGAATAGAAGAAATTCAGGAGATATCTGTTTTGATAGCTTAGTCAGCAGTTGCATTGTCATAACTATGAGATACAGTTAAAAAAGCTGTGAATGGCTGGATTTGTAGACAGTTTTGAAACAAATATTAAAAACCAATTAACCAGGAAAAATCCTGGCCTTTATGTAGCTGAGTGGCATTGGACTCCCTTTCAGTGATAAGACATCAAGCACTTGTAACTACCTTTGCCCTTAGCTGAGTTTTACCTTACAGCCTTCCAGTGTTTTGATTGTAACTCTTCAGTGTGTTCTGCACCTTCTGGTGTCCTGTGAGGTTTTTCCTTCACCTCTTCTGAGGATTCAGTTTTAGTGTTGTGATTTAGACAGGTTATTTAGCTGGTATTTTTTTTCTTGTGTTAGAGTAGTAGTATGTAGCTAATACCCCTAGTGTTGCTCCCTGAAATGTTTGAACTCTGTCATGTCTCCATCAGCAGGTTTTTGTGTTGTCCTTTAGCTATGAACTTTCTGAAGACAGCTCTGCTTTTCTGAGGACATCCTACCCGATTTTGACAAGCTGGGCCTACACAACTTGGGCATGACTCATTTTCTTCTACCTAACTCCAGGGATACTGATCTATCATAACTAGGTTGAGCTGCCATATATCTGTCAAGAGAGGACTGTACCCAGTGACAGGAGCCGTTGATCTTGATAAGATTTCCCATGATGATACTACTACTATGAAAATCACCTAAAAATACTGAGGTTTTTTAGCATTTGTATGAAGTAAACAGTTTCAAAGCTTTCTAATTGATTTTTAGGTTGTGTTCTCTAACTTGTAAAGATCTTTACATCTTTTTTGTGTTAAGTGCTCATTCTCAGCATTTAGGAGAGGAAGGCACAGCAAAGACCTGTAATATGGGAAAGCTAGTGTTCATTTTTTCTTTTTTTTTTTTTTTAAATTTTAGTACATGGTCAAAGACTCTTTAGAAGACAAAAGTGGTCAATTTTACATTAAATGTTGACTAATTTACTGCAGAAATCCCGATGAATGGGAAGACTTCATTGGGATTTTGGGATTAGTGTGTTGCATCCTGTTTGTGAAACTGGCTTTTTAAAATACAGGAACTTGAGATGTTTATCTTGACCACATAGGGAGTGTGTAAAAAATAAATAACCACAATGTTTGTTGTCCTAAAATAAGCATGTACATATTTTTAGAAACCAAGGTGAGTTTCAAGTCATTACGTAAGTTATTATTATTCTGCCTTTGGTTACTACTAAGTATCTCCAGTTACTATGGAAACTGCATATCTGAAAGAGGAGGGGTGAATAAAATTGTGTTGTTAAAAATTAGAATTAGCACAAACAGAATGTGATGATTGTCAGAGAATTTATCCTTGTTTACTTGATTTCTCTGAGCAATTCAAACTTAACTGAAGAGAGTTTATTTATACCTTTTCTCCCCCTTCCCCTTTCTTCTGGATCTTGCTCATTTTCCTTCAAATCCAGAAAATCCTTGGTATTTTTCAAGGACCTTGTAGAGGCGGGCGTCTTTAAATCTGTATAATGAGATGTACTGTAGAATTTTAACTAAAATTCATCTTGGAAATTGAAGATAATGTGATTGTCAGTACAATTAAGAATTTGGGCTCACAGCACTCAGAACTGTTGACTCATTTGATTCAACAGAATTCATATTAAGAGGTAAGAACCACTGATCTTTTTGATCTTATTCCTGTGGTCTCTAGCCCAGATTTTTAAGTATGTCAGGAGATTTTCTCTCTATGCAGACAGTGTTAGGCTACTGCTCCAGTGATTTCTAGATGTTGAGATGGGAAGGGAACCCATCACTGAGTTACTGCAGCTTCTATTGCAAACCACAAGCAGCACCACAGAAGCTTGTGTAAATTGGAATTGTTGTTGAGGCTACTTGGATTGTGTGAAGCTTAAGTTCTGCAGTACCTCAGAATTTATAGGAATGCAAAGATAGCTTTGATCCTTTTCCTTTAGGCAACACTTTCTGTTTCCTACCTTGTGTATCATGAATCATTTAAAAACTGTCAGCATCCCAGCCCTCTGGTACTGTCTCCAGCTAAAATTTTAATACCTGATTGATTTTTTTTTGTGTGTACTGTGTTTCTGTAGTTAATATTCATTTGTAAGAAATTGTCATGTGCTCAGCTTCTAGAACTGAGATGAGTTGTTTACTAAAAACAGTAGTTTACCTTAACTTACTTAAAGCTGCATTTTAAAGCAAACAAACCTTGTGATAGAGTCTTATTTTAAGCAAGGATTTGTTGAATAAAAATTTGCTGAAGACATTTTGGTTTTCTAGGCTCTGTGTATTTTCTCCTTAAAAGGAAAAACTCCCCATATGAAAGTTTGGTCTGAATGCTCTTTCTCACTTTGTGGTTCAGAATAAAGGAAGGGTTTAATTGTGTGCAATTATTAAATATATGTGATAATGTTACAGAGATAAAGGAACAGTTTTTCTAGGTTCCGTCTAGTGGCTCTGTGAACTGAATTACTTAAATTCAGAGAATTTTCACACAAATGTTATTTGATTTTTAATAGTAAATAACTCCTTGTGGCTCCCCTGGAGATTTGTCAAGAATAACTCATGAATGGTATATATGGTTTTTTTTTTTTTTTTTTTTTTAATATATGTAGTAGTTGACAAACGAATGAATGGCTCAGTAAGTGATTATTTCTTAGATATACTCAGTTTTCATGTAGAAGTATGTTCAGTGAGCTTTGCTAGGAAATTATGAGCTTCGACTAATAACTTTTGTCAATATGCTTAATTTTTTTTTTATCCCAGCCGTAGGCTTTTACTTGAAATGCATTCCATCCTTCTGCCCTCACTAGATGCATTAAGTAGATGGGTCTTCTGTTTTTATGCCTAGATCTAAAGCATATAAAAAGAATCTTGTTTCTCTAGTAGTGTGGAAATAAAAAGCTTGATTAGTTTTTCCTCATTTTGTAATGCTACACAGTATTTTCATTTGAAGAACAACAAACAAGAAATACTATACTGTTAAGAAAGAAAAAGCATGTACCAGTCAGGTGTTTTGTGATGATTTTGAAACAAATATGAAAGGTTTTTCTTAGTAGGAGTCTTCCTTCTACCATTGTTTTAATTCTAGATTGCTATATATAGAAGGTTGCAAGGTAGCTTCTTGCTGTAACATTGTATGTCTATATGAAAATGCCGTTGGCTTTAGTTATTTTCATTGCCTGAAGTATTAAAATTGGTTTGAAGTGAAAATGAAATTTCTTTTTTTATAGTGCCAAGTACTTTTTACTCTTATGCTAAATATGAAAATTAGATTATATAACATCATATAGTTCCAAAATTTATACTGTTAAGTGTCAGGAAGGAAAAATGTATTTTTATCCTTTCCTACTGGTGGATTTTAGTTACAAATGGAATGTATAGAGACAGTTCTGTCTTTCCTGGAGTATACTTTTAATTTTTGTTTGAAAAACTTAACTTGACCATAATTTTTTTGGAACCTGGCTGCCTCAGTCTCTTGTTCATACCTGATTCATGTTCCCTGAATATATTTACTGAAACTATCAGTGCTGTAAAGGGTATTCTAGTTACTTTGGAAACAGCACAGTAATATGCCGGTCTAAAATACAGATAAGAGCCACTGAAAAGAATTCCATTGACTTCACTGTATGAACCTGTATTATTTATTCACTGGGATTTCTTTCCAAGACTGCATTTAAAGTAAAGTAATGTTTTGGTTTTGGTCTTGTGAGGCTCCACTGCTGATAACTGGTTTTACAGTGGTAGTTTTGCAGGCAGGGGTCGGGGACCTGTAGCTCTGAAGTTTTGGAGGATGTTAACCTTGTGACTGGCTTAACTTGACCTTGAAATGGGCTGTTTCTGCAGGAAGGGGTGCTCCTCCTTTGTGCTTGTTGCTTTCCCTCCCTCCTTGCCTATTTGGTGTGTTGTGGGTGCTCACTTCGCATCATGCCTGGAGGTGGACTGCTTGGGGAAATTGATTGAGCTGAAAGCTGGGGGTTTTTTTCTTTGGTTCAGTGCACGGCTGCTCAACAGTATCTTGTGAGGAGATAAAAGTGTTGGGGGAAACTATTATTGACCATTTTGGTGGAAGCCCACATATGCCAAGTAAATAGCAATTGAGAAGGATGGGTAAGGGAGACTTTGGTAGGCTCAAAAAACAATGTATTACCCAGATGTAACCAACTGTGAATCCAGAAAAATGACATTCAATATTGATAAAGAAGTACTACAGCTATCCATAACACTTGTAGAGAGAGGCTTTTACATTAGCAGTAGAGCCATGATTTTAGTAGGGCTTCTTAAAGAGATTAGTTATTGTAGATGATAGTAACTTAGCTTGCATAAAAATGGATGAATGAAACTTTTGTTTCAGGAGGTTTTTTTTTTTTTGCCTATTGATTTATTGTAAGAGAGTTTATATCTCAAAATTATAAATTGCTTTCCAGGCATAATTATTTACCTCTGTAAAGTGAAACTGATGAAATGTGATTTTATTGATACAGGATAATAAGAACATGTGCCGTTCTGATTCAGCTGTAGATGTTTGAAAGCCAAAAAAACCCACATATCTGAACTCTAAATGCATCCAATTGACTACTTTTAAACACTTATGAAAGAATCCAAGTAAAACTAGTTTGTTTTGTTTATTAACTAAACATCCTAAGAAACTATGCAGCTGTGCTGTGTTATTCTTTTGTCTCTGAAGCACTTGGAAGCTTGTTTTATGTTGCCTCTTGTCTGTTTATAGTATCCCATGAACAGTAGTCAAGGCTCTCATTTCTCCTGTTGACGAGTGGTAAGAGTTCCTTATTCCAACAGAGTGGAAGCTCTGTATGTGACCTGGTCTGTGATCAGGTTCACAGAAATCACTATTTTCTTACAAAACAGTGATGAACAATCACAGGTACCGTGTTGTCTTACTGGAAAGAAGGATGCATCTTCACAGTACTAGATGGTTACAGATGTAGCATCAGAAATTAGTGGAAGTTTGGTGTGTAGTGGGGTGATGAACTGGGACTCAATCTAAGCTGCTGTTGCTTGCAGAGGTCTCTGGAAGTATTTAATGATACTGTGTGACAGGGCGATGAGATGGTAATGTTGACATGCAAAAGAGTGGTGCAGGGGGAGAAAAGAGGAAGGAGCTTTCTTTGAGTGCTTTCGTACCATTAAGTGTATTCTTAGAGTTGATTTAACTGATTAAATGGATCTCTGATTAGCTGTTATACTTGAGATTTTTGGGAGTAATTGTGGATTGTTCTTTGAAAAAAGCCTGGGTGTTGATCAGGAAGAAATACTATGAATTATGAATACAGAGAAATATAATATAATCATTGTCACTTGAAAGGATGTATAAGTTACAGAAAAACACAGGATAGAAAATTCTGAGTTAGAAGGGATCTGGAGGGATCATGTAGTCCTGCCTCCAAGTAAATGGCCCATACTGTGACTGAACCCACAACCTTGGTGTTACTAGAGCTATACTCTAACTGAGCTAAGATACTTGAACCAAGCTTTCCAGTGCTTTTTTATACATATTTATGTGTAAGATAGCCTCGTAGGGCCTCTCAGTATTAAAAGACCTGCCCTGTGGCCATAGTTCTTAGAAGCTAAAGGCAGCTGCAATTTAGGCCTTCAGCCTGTCTTCTTCCTCATGCTAAGTGATTTCAATTTAATTGTTTGGTTCATTTTTTGCTGGAATTATATGCTGAAATTAGCTAAGCAAAGGTTGAGCAAATACTGGGCTGGAAGCAAGGAAGGACAAGAAAGTGGAGGGGAGGGATGGAAAAGCACTGTGACAGCCAGATGGGTTTCAAGTCTTAGGAAGGAGATAGCAAGGATGGGCCTCTTTGAAATAATGAGTATTATAAAGCAGGCAACTATAAGAAAACTGGTACTTATTTTCATGCCATGAGACCTGGAGGAGTTAATTGTAGAATCAGCAGAATGTTTGAAAATAGATAGATCTCTGCCCTGCTTCCCAGTTTCCAGGGTGTAATGGGAGAACATGTCTGCATGAACAGATACAATTGAACTAGAAATCTCATTACAGTGGACTGTTTTGTAAAAGAAAAATGTGTTCTTTTGGGGAAAAATTGTTGTTGCCGTCACCCTCTGTACTGCACCATTTGCTGCTGGATAGACCTTGGCAAGATTGAATTGGGTGGACACCTTTGATTAAGGATGGCTATTTTATATGTTTTTGCTAATCTTCAGTGAAACTGCAAGGTATGATAGTCTTGTTTGAGGCAAAATAATTTGACAATACAGTTGCCATTTCCATTAGCATTTCATTTTTCTTTTTGTGCAAATGTTTAGAGTGATTGCTAAAGTAGAAAGAGTAAGGGTAAAATACTTAAAGGACAATGTCATAATGTTGCAGTAACCTGCATCCATAATTTATGTGGTTAGTTATTTGTGGGGTGTAACTAATTTGGTGTTTTCAGTTTGAGGACTGGCAAAATTTTTGCTGGTATTGACTCACTTTTAAAATTGATTTTATTGAACGGTGTTTTTGCTGTTGATTTGTATTTGTTTACAGTCTCCTACCACTGAAACTTCTTTCCTGCCAGAAGGTAGCAAAATTACAATGACTTTTTTGGTTTTAATTTTCTTTTATCATACTTAGTTTTCTGTGCCCAAAAGGCTGTCAACAGCACATTAACATTCTGACAAAAGCCAAAGAACGAGACAGCCATTGCCTTGTTGCCCAAATTATGGTTTTTATTCTTGAAATATGAATGTAATAGTTGATTATTCATTTGAATGGATGTTTTTTACGCTTTAGTAGAAATGTTTTAAGAAGTGCTTCTTTAATTCTGGTCATTTGTTGTTTGGTACTGTATTTTTGGGGTCTGTGAAGTGCTTGAGAGGACTTTAGGCAGAGAGCTAAGCATACCAACTGAGTTTTCTGAATACAGTAATAGTGTAACTGCTTAAGGACTAGGTATTGTGGGTTGCTATCTGTCTTTGGTCTTCTACCTTCAGATCTGACCATGGGTGGAGATTTTAGGCAGCTGTAAGGTTTTGGGTGATAGAGACAATTTTGTAGGTTGATCAATTAATTTTTGAAGATCATTCATCCAAATTGCTTTGGAAAATGCACATTTGCTCTGTAGTTACTACCAGGCCACTCTTATTTGTAGAACACTGAGGGAACATTAACTAACTTCTCAGACTTTGTGGCCTCTTGTATTTTTTTATTCAGTCCACCACCTGCCCTACTCCCAAAAGTTTTTAAGGGTTATTGGAATGAATTGTTTCACTGCTTCTCATATGATTATGAAGACTTGAAGTGAAACTATCTGCTCTTGTCTTGGGTTCTACTCTGGAAACTGACTGTAGAAATGCTTCATGAATGTGTCTAGTTCAGTTTGCCTTCTTCAAAATTTTGTTTGTGTACACAATTAAAAGTGGAAGTGAAACACTCTGCTGGTATCAAGGACTTGTTGCACATAAAAATAAAGAGAAAAATAATGTTTAAAGGAGTGAAAATTGTGTTTGTTTTTCCAGGTCTGTGCTATAGTTTGAATGATCATAAAGGTCAAGCTTAATTCTCTTATATTAATTGGGAATGTAGGAAGAGTCTGGTTAGAAGCTGGAAAGGAGCATGTATTTAACTATCAAGACAGATCTATAATTGTTTTTCTTGGCAAGTTTTACATTCAAAATTTTGAAGAACACTGACTTAAATATGAAATTCTTTGTTGCTTTCTGCACACAGATGAGAATTGGAAAAAAGCAGTGGTAAACCACTATGGAAGGCAACATCTTATGTCCCGGATTCAACTCAAGAGGTTGCCATGTATACTGCTGCTTGGGTATTTCAAAGCTCCTTTTGTTTGGCTAGGTAGTGAATTTGACCTCAGCACCTGACTACAGAACAGTCTGTATTGTGTGGAGCTAAAGCATATCAGGAATTTCCTTAAAGTATTCTGCTTAACCCCAGGGTTGTTTGACACCTAGTGGGGAGGGTAGTTCCTGAGCCTTAGTATGTGAACTAGGTGTAAGTTAGAGACATAGTAAAAAGTGAATTATGGTGTTCATGTTGGTGTCAAGTACCAGTGCCAACAACAAGAACAAAGTTCTCAATGTATGGCAGTGCTAGGGCAAGGTAAATGCTGTTCTTGTCCTGTGCCTGCCCAAGAGTTTTAAGTAGCCTGTCATATTTGCAGGAATAATGAGCCATTGTCTCTGACATGTTTACCTGCTTTATGAAGTAGCCTCAACTGATAGTCTTGAGTTTCTCACTTAGAAATATTTTGAAACTCGCTGCTTCTTTGGCCTATCTCAAATTGCTGTTATACAAAGAATACTTCAAAGTGCAAGTTAGAGCTAGTTTGTTTGTTAAATAGGCAAAATCCCTTGATTTTACAGATTGTACTTTTCTGTTGGCAATTGAAATGGATATGAGGTTTAATTATAATGACAGCAGGTTCAAGATTTCATTCCTGACCTAAAAGATTCTAAACACAATGGGTATACCTAAATATCTGAATGTGGGTTAAATACTTGTATCAGAAATGATATTTCATTTTTGTTAAGGTGTCACCATCCAAAGGATGGCTTTCTGGCATCCTCCAGTTCTCTCTTGGTTGTTGTTCCTTTCAGAGGAAATAGGGAAATAATGATTTGCATTTGGCAGGGCAGACAGAAAGCTTTGTTTTTGCAATGCCGGGTGAAGCACTTGCAATGGTTGCTGGTGGCGTACAGGGCCTAGGGCAGAGGAAAGCAGCCAGACCAGTAGCAGCTGTTACTTCTCACACTGGAAATATCCAGCAGTGAGCCTGCTTCCTTCTTGGCTTTTCTGAATGGCTGTTGCTCATGCCAAGGCTATTGTTGTTATACTGGACTCTGAGAATGCAGCATCGTTTGGGAGCTGGTGTTTCACACAATGCAAACTTCAAGATTTGGTTGGAAAAGCATATTTGGGTAGCATTTACTATGCAGTTTCCTGCTTTACCTAGTCATTATATTTTAATTTGTTGTTAAACATTGTTGAGTTTGTTGGGCCCAGAGGTGTTAAAGTGCACATCCGCAGTGTTACTGACCAGAATCTTTAGGGATAGGATTCATTTCACGTCTCTTGAGGTGTCAGCATCTGGGCTCCTTCTATAACAGATTAAAATTGTTTTGTTGTGGGATGGGAAATGCTGTTTGGACATATGGCCCTTGCCGCCAAGTCTGTTCAAAAGCTGAAGTGAATTCAGTTTTCTGTTGGGTGCAAAGATAGCACTTTGTTCACATACAGGGGAAAAGATATTGTTCTCCTGGCTTTATATGAGAACTGTTTTAAAAGCAGTGCTTTATTCTGTTTAAGGATGTATGTTTATATGTAAACTTCAATGCTTTTTGAGTTAGGTTTTTTTGCCTTATTTCTTTAATGTCTTTAAGTTTTTTCGAAGCTACAGAATGAATAATTAATTTGATATTTATGTTTGCAGTGCTTGCTAAGTGCACTTATGTTTTGTTTATCTGTTAGTTTTAAAATGTTGCAGGATAAGGTTTCAGCCAATCAGTAATACTACCTATGAAGCTGTAGTTAATATGTTACTCAGGGAAAGGGAAGTGGTGTTAACTCCTTCTCCTCATATTTGATAGCCTTGTTAGCAATAATTTATTACTTTGAGGAGGTTTGAGGCTTCCTAGTCTCAAACTAGGTTTATTTACTAGAGAACAGCAATGCTTGAATTCACTTCAGCTTTTGAACTGTTTTACAACCTTCATCTGAGTTGCAGTGTAAAAGAATTTTTTAGGATGTAATGTTTTGTAGTATATTTGGTAAATTCTTTTTAAAATGTCTTATCTGTTGCATTTGTCTTGCTTTGCCTTCTTCTCCGCAACAAATCCTGTACATATTTTATATGTTCTGATTGTGTACCTCTAGCATCCTTAACAGGCCTTCTCAACTTGTTTTATTTACCACTTATTTTTTTGCTCCAAGCTAAGAATAGAACAGGAATACTGAAAAGGTAAGGACAGCATTTCTCTAATGCTAAACTTATGATGCAGGAATTGTGTAGGTCTTGCAAAATGCTGGGTGCAAGAGCACATAACTGAAAATGCCACGTGGATTCCAGAAGGAATATCACTGCTTTACTAGATCTTTTCTGGGGGGGGTGTGCATATAAGATGGACAGCTGGTTTTAGACCCTTCTCCTATGTTTATAAAGAGTAGACTGCCATCAGCCAATGTGGTTCTGAAAACTCTTAGTAGATAAGACTGAAGCAGAGCTATGGAAAAAAGAACAATTTCACCTCTGCATTAATTGCATCAGGGAGCTTAAAGTTACATTTTGTACTTCATAGCAGAATGTTGTGCTAAATTAGAAATTGTGATATGCTCGCCCACAATTGTTCAGCATCGTGCAGCTGTGATTGGTTAGTCACAGGCAGAATGCTGGGCTGCCTACTCTGCCTTTGAAGCTACCATAGCCCTGGAGTTGCTCTGAGTGGTTTATTATTGTTCTTTTTTTTTTTTTTTTCCACTCAGAAGGATGAGAGTTATGGGCTGTGCCATTTCTTTCCGATGGCATAGACTTGTCTTTGAAAGATATCAGAGAGACAGAGAAAACCCAGAATCTTCAAGAATTTTTGGGTAATATAATTTGCAGCTTTTTAGGGGGTTACAGTTGTCCCATGTTTGAGGATCTTTGGGTAGTTGTTGAGAATATCTGACAGGATTCTCCTGAGTGGCTGTTCACTTTTATGGACTAATGTTGGAATCTACAGGAACTCTTCTTGTCTTTTATCTCTGACTATTGCAAACTGTAATAGATGAACATTTATACCTAAATTTTGCACTGTAATTCTGAGCACAGCAAATGTGTTTTATGTAAGTAGGGCTTCTAGAAATCTTCCGGGCAGGTCTTTATATACAATTCTTTTAAGAACTAAATATTTTTAGAAGTAATGATTTTTCTAGTATAGAATTACTTACTTTGTCATGTAATTTTTAAAACGTATGTCTTTTTGGTTTTGTTGGGGGAAAACTCTGACTTTGGATGTCTATCTAACATTAGACTTCACTTTGGTCTTTTCTTCAGTTGAATGTCCAATGGAACTTGCTAAGCAATGGCTTAAAAAGATTCCAGAAATAGATTTCTGTGCAGATTTTCCTTTTAGATTGTTTATAAAATAGTTCAGTTCAGATAGAGGGTAAATTACGTGAGAAAGAGTACTTGAGAAATCTGTTCTTAATAAATACAATGCACAGCCGTTTAGATTAGTTAAGGCTGCATTATTGTCTGAATTTATTTTGACTTTTTGTGATTTCTGCCCAATTTTTGAATGCCTTTATCATTGAGTATATGTAAAAAGACTGTTTTATGTAGTGTGACAGTGTTAATATCTCTAAACTGGGACCTTGCTTGTGTGTAGTGATGCTAGTGAATAACTGAATGTTCCATGGATATGAAATATTCCATAATTAAAAGTAGTATAGTCAACTTTCATTAAAAGCTATGTCAAAGTTAACTCTTCATTCTCTCCATGCACCTGCTTGCTGCAGTATGTGATGTTCCAACCAGCTGTCACTGTTGCCCAACCAGATTCTAAAAAGAAGAGAGTAACTAAGGAGGGGTTGCCAGTCTAACCTTATGGCTGTTACAGAAGATGGATACTGACTGAACACAGACAGAGAAACTCAATAAAAGTTGCCAGTAGAATAAGGCATGGGTTGGGAAAAGCTCTATCAAGGGAGGGTAGTAAAGATTATCCATGCTGCACAATACATTGTAAAATATTTTGAGCCATTTTTGTTTAGAAAAAAAACCCTGGCCATTAATGGCGTATTAACCTAAAGACATGCAGATGACAAATTTGTTTTTTGTAGGGTTAAAGGGTTGCATACGCAAACGAGTCAGGAAGCTGTGAAATGTTGCTTTGGATTATTCCTTGTCTCCCATTCTTTTGGTGTATTTGTTCATATAAGTAAATAATATTTTTTAGCTGTATAAATTTTATAACTGCATAAGAAAGAATTACAAAGCAAAACAAATGCTAAATTAAGAAATGTCATTAATTATGTTGTTTATTTTTATAGAAGAAATACAGTGATTTTGAAATTTTCCACTTTGAGGGTGCCTGACAGGTTACATTGTGTATTTTTTATTCCAGTCACAGCATATTCTTGCATACTTTTGGTACGTGCCTGGAAGTTTTTAGCTAATTCACTGACAAAGCACCTTTGTGTTTAGAGTAGGTTTACTTTTTTATAAAACTTGGTTTAGCAGAATTTGTTTTAGTGTACACATGAGAACAGATTGTCCAAAAATCAGTAGTACTGAAAATATGCTACGGGAAACCCTAAAGGTTTTTCACTTTGCTGTACATAATTTAGCCTTACTTACAATTATTTGTTTTCTTTCAAAGACTTGGATAATAGGCAAGGAGGATGCATGTATGGTATTCTTCTGTTAACCCATTTTAAAGAATTGAATTAATGGAATCAAATTTTGGATGTAACTGTAAATCTTTCCAGACTATCAAAATATTGTATTCAAAACAAAGTGGTCTTGGGCACTATTTTTACTGCTTTCATAAGAGAACTTAGTTGGATTTCTACTGAGCATCTATCACTGTTGTCTGTTTTTCAGAAACATACTGCTAAAATTTCACTTCCTGATAGGACAGAGGATTCAATTCCTGTAGGATAAACTCTTAACTGAAACATTGATGTCTGCTTTTGTAAGCAAAAAGCCATGTTTATTATCCATGCTGATGCAATGTAGAAATCCACGGAGGCTCTTTATGGAGTTATATTTTTTCCAGAGACTGCTCTTTCTGACAAAAAGTGATGCTATTCACAAATAGGATTTTAGGCATGTTATTGTGTGCTTCTCCCCCTGCACTGATCCATAAGTACCTGGTTAAAACCTTGTTTAACAGCCTAATCATGACCTTACAAATTCAGAGAAATAAATAGCTTATCCAATATGTTGAAATAACCATCTGCCTGGGGCTTGAGAAAGGATATTGCAAGAAGTCTAGCTCACAGCAATTTAATATAATTCTTCCTAACAAAAACCAATTGCTGATCGCCTTGTGTCCTGAACTGTGAAGATGTGTTCCAGACTTCTTGCCCAATATAAACATGGCTTTATGTTCATGTAGATCTCATCTGGGAAAAAAATTGGTGTCTTGGACATGATAATCAATAGAACTCATTATCATAACTGTGTATTAAGGCATTTATGTAAAGGCACTTTGTATTTAGTTTGTATCTTTTTTTTTTTTTAGCTAGTAGCTTTTTAAAATACTGTGAATTGGAGCTTTATTTTCTATTGTATGATTTTTGGTTTGTTTTTCTTCACTTTGTTTTCTACCCTGTGCTTTTTGCCTATGAAGACTTTCCCTTTCTTCCTTTGAAATTGTAATCATTCTGTTCAGAGATGAGCAGAGCAGTATGCAGTACTCAAGCTAGGAAGGTGTAATTACCTCTGCTTTTCTCTGTTTAGCAACTTTTAATAGCTGCTTATTAAGCAAATAATTTAATGGAGTTAACACCAATTAGCAATCTTGCTGGTAAGAAGTTCTCAAAGACATTCCAATATGTTTAATTACCTCAGGTGACATAGTGTGCCAGTCAGCAGTGGTCAGCTGTTCTGCCTCTTCCCCTCCACATCTCCCTCTGCAGCTCAGACTTTAGTTTCTCTGCAAAGTGTCATAGATGGCATTTTCTGCTAGCACGTTTTCCTTTTCCAACAGCAAAATTCAGTAGGAAGGAAGAAGATTGTTATGCTTGATGTCATTTCTGCAACTGAACTTGTAGCTCTCCAGCAGGAAAAAAGGAAGTCAGTGTTTGTTTGAGGCATAAACTGGTTATAAGCCTCTGAGTACAAAAGAAGTGCTACATACATTGTGTTCAATATTTCTCTGATGCATTTATATCCTGTCTCTGGAAATTCTTTTGTTTGGTTTTACATGTTGTACTGTCTCTTCTATTAAGTACAACAACTTATGAAAAGGGTTTTGTATGATCTACTGGCTGTTGAATCTGTCTACAGGTAAAATATTAGCTTACCTTCAAGAAACAAAGTCAATGGTTTTCACACAGAATTGAATGTTTTTCTCCTAGAACATATTTATGCAGTATTTATTATATTCACGAGGGAAGAGAAAACTCAAGGCACTCTGGTATACTGAGTCAAAAAAGCCCATTACAGGGAGGAGTAATTTTCCCATACTTGTAAATGTGTTAGGTGAAGTAGCAAACAATTGGAGGACATTGTGTCAGGAATCTGTTGGCTCCCTGTGACCAAGCATTCCTGTGCATCCAAACAAAGCAAAATTTTCCTGATTTCTTCTAGAATATTTTACATATCAAGTGATGAATGGTATCACGTTTTTTGGGGGTAACTTCTATTAGGAAGCAACATTTTATTTTCATATTATGCATATTTATCCACAAACCTTCTTTGGTAATGTTGCTTAGATTCTAGTGAGTTACTGTATCTCCAGTTGAATATGTAATTATGGAGATATTATTTCCTTTAGTTTCAACACATTTCTTGTCTCTTTCTTGTCCCCTAACAGAAAGGAAAGTATTTTCCTGTCTGTGAATTGAGCGTGCAAAACCGCAGGCTGGTGGATTCTCCCTGCAGACTGCTCTGTGAGGTGCTAAAAGTGATTATGTTCACTTTGTAAGTCCAGCCTGAGGCATGTGCAGGCTGAGTTAAATATTTGCACCCATACAGAAAATCTCAAAACTGACTTATGAAATCATCTTTCTGTTATCTTACTGATTAGTTAATGACGCATCAAAGTTTCAGTTTCTGCTGGGCTTGTGCTGCTGTTTGTTCTCCTGTTTTGTGCTTGTGCAAGGGACCTGGGGAGCTTTGATCAGAATAGGGACAATGCACTTGAGAAGAGAGAGGTTTTCGAGTTAGTTTGGAGTCTCAGGAAGTTTGGAGGTGACAGGAATACACAATGCAGCAGACATGGCTGTGTGTTTGACCTGATTTCCTTGTTTCTGCTTGAAGCCTCTCTGAGGTGTGGCTTCTATCAGCCACATCTTCATGTGGGTGGGTAACTAGCTACACTGCAGAAACAGATTATTCAGACTCATGTACAGTGTGCAGGCAGAGCAACATGCAGGTGGCACTCTTAGGTTTGGATCAAGATCACAGGGGATCACTGAACAAATTCTAACTGGCATTTTTTGTAGGAAAAATGTGTCATGAGGCTGTTGCTCAGTTTTGTTCTTTCTAAGTTGCCGTCTGGCTTATTTTCAACAAGGTAGAAAACTTCTCAAAAACTCTTCTTCCCTTCTAGGTTTTACTGGGCTGCTGCAGGTGTTTTTCATATGTAGGTCAATGGGCCTGCACTCAGGTATTAAATGAACTTGGCATATAATGATGTGATTTATTATGTAGCAATACATATGGGAATAAAAATAAAAAATTATGCGACAATGTAAATCTTCAGATCTCATTTGTATCAAGATGTCTGTGTGAAAAATGGGGCTAAAATCCTACTTAATTTTAATTTTCTGTAGTTGCTTGTTTTTTGTTTCCTCAAATACCTTCTATTTGGCAATTATGTACACTCTTATTTGTGCTCATGTGTGTACTTTTTTTTGTGTATGTGTAAAAGTATACAGTTCTGACAAATGCTGATCTAATTTGAAAAGGGAAAGTGGATGTTAAAGCATATAAAATATTATCTCCCTCTATGAAAGTCCTTACCCTTTTGCTCTCTCTTTTTGGAGCCCTTTCAAATAGGCCTGCAGGTAGTAACACTGTAACAAGTTACAATAAACAAACGCTTGTGTTTTTTAAATTCCCTTGTTTGATACAAGACCACTTGATTATTGATTTACTGATTCCTTAAAAAGGTTTATCCGTTGTAGTAAAACCTGATTAATAAAATTCCTTTAGCTTGGCAGTTAAAATAAATATTGTACCACTACTGAAAGCCAAAGACAAAACTGCAAGAGCACTAGACTGAGGCAAAAATTAAGCATATACCATTCTAAGTACAGATAACCAAAAATTTACAGAAACTGTCAAACAAGTAAAAACATAAAAAAATCCACAACTTTACTAAAAGGAAAGTTGAGACCCAAGTACATTTTTTCAAATTGCAGTAAAATTTTGTAAATACATGCAGAGACAATAAAAAATTTACTAAAAGTGCAATCTATGATGCTACCAAAGCATCACCTTTAAATGAATCATTCCTTTTGCTGTCTTTTACATATGCCTTTCCAGGCCAAACAAGAATAGGCAATTCCGTAAGTGCAGACCAATGAGGTCACAAATGAAATAACTAGCTCCAGAGCATGAATTTTCACAGCTTTTTATTCTAAAAGCTAGTATTATTTTTATTCTAAAAGCAAGTAACAATTAATTGTTGCCTATTCTCTAGCATATTCAACTTCATATATGCTTTAAAAAAAACCTCCTTTAATAAGCACAAGCACTTGCTTCTCATACGTGAATGGGGGAGTGAGTTTTGTTTCCCATATTGTATCCCGAGTGTTACTACCAAGTGTAGGTAAGTTTGTGTTTTTCTGTTGAAATAATTACATTTCTTAGGGGAAAAAAAAAGACAAGCCATTAGTGCAGAGATTAAGTTTTACTGCCAGTAATTTGTATTATCTGCTCACTTCTATGTTCTCAAAACCTGTGGATTTAAAAAAAGCCCAATGAAACTTGCAATTGTTTACACCAGTACATTTAGTAAATTTAAGCTGGCTTTGTTGCTTTGATTTCTCTGTGTTAGTTTGTTGCTTGAGACTGATTAAGTAATGTTGCTTTAAAATATTGATAGTTTTACTCTGCTTACCAGGTAAGCTACTCCTGGCAAATGTGAGAGACAAGTTTTTGGCTGATCGATTGCATTAAAGCTTACATTTAGGCAAAGCCCAAGTTCAGTGTGCAGTTCCATGGAACAGCTGATGCTGTTCAGAAAAGGTTGAAATTCTTTTTGGAGGTCTACATAAGTCCTGTATTTACTTCAGAGTTTGCATCTTCTGTAAGGTGTTGCTGTGGGTAGCTACAAACAAATGAGCTCTGAGGTCAGTATTTTTTATATTAAGGTAGAACTTCTTTAAGAGCCAAACTCTATTGGGGTAGATTTAGGTTTTTCTGGGTGTTGGTTGCATTAATTCTGCATATTAATTTCACTTCAGTTTATCTGTTTTTATTGCTTCTCTTTATTAGTGCATTTCATATATGCAATCATTTCTACAGCTTTCCAATCAAAATATGGATAGAGTTGAGGGTTGCTAGGGTTGCAAATAATTATTGCAGTACACTGAATGTTTTTTTGTAAGGTGCTTTTGTTACTCTGCTCTTAAGTAGATCAATAAAAGTGATGGTTTACTATCTTGTCTCTTTTTCTACTATTTCCATATTCTTCTCTTTCCCTTCCCCCTGCTTTTGACTGCAACTTTGCTAACAGCATCTTGAATCTTATTTTTGTGATCACTACTGCAGTTGTGCAGTAACTTATGTAACACTTTTTCATTAATTACTTTTTTGGCTTGTAAAAATATTTTGAAAAAACCCTGTCTTTTATTGCATTCTTCTTCTGCACAGGAAAATTGCTAATTCCTCCCAAAATATTTTAAAACTTGGTAAATGTCATAAAGCTGTATAAAACTTTTTAAATATATTGATCCCTAGAGAATCTCAGATGTCTCAATTTTTAAATCACTGAAGGCAAAGGTGAGAAAGTTTCTAGCAGTGTAGAGAGTTTCTTTGCTCTAGCTGTGGGACAAATGTGTAGATTTTTGCAACAGATCTCACTTAAAAATGTGGGTTATCATTTATTTGGGGCTAGACATGGCCATGCAGGTAGATTTTTAGTTTTTTTGCCTTTATAAGGTTGTGCATATAAAATGTCTCCTTTTGTAAAAAGTAGTTCTTTAAGAACTGCAAGATGCAAAGCTATTTTATACAGCATAGCGTAGCTTTGGAGAAATCCTCATTCTTGAACGAACATGCCTGTTCTTGTTGAGATGAATTCTTTCTTCTGGATGGTTATTGCCCTATTTTCAAGCTCTAGGCTTCTACAGGCTTGACACCCTATTCTCTTAACATGCCTTAAGTTCCACTAAAAATCATCTCTCTTCATTATATACAATGTATTGGTTCTAACTGATGTGGTAAAAACATACAGATTTTGCAAAGGAATTGCTTAGGAGAAGTTTATTTATATGCATGAATGAATAGACATTCTTTACTATTGAAACAAGATACATGTTGAAAGGAAGTAGAACTTGTGCACAGATAATCCTACTTGGGATTTGATCAGGACTTTCCAAGGGTTTCTTCAGCCTCACCTTGTTTCTTTTTCTGTTATAGTTTTCTTTATACTTTGGGATGTAAAATGTGCTGTGTCAGCAACTTCTTTATTGCAGAGCGCTTCCTAGGTGCATTCTAAGAAAACAGAGTGAGGATACAAGATTTCATAAATAAGGATTTTTATTTGTATTTGTGAATTGGAGCCCTCAGTATCAGGGGGTAGGGGAGGAAATGATGATGACGCAGTTGTTATTGTGGGATCTGCCTTTACAAAGAGATGACAGATGCCGATGGAAAAGGGATCACTGATTGTCAAACCTGTGCTTTGGGCAGAAATGTCACCATTGCAAGAACACATAATTTGGCTAGCTCCTGAACACTGAGAGAAGTAAATTTATAGACTGGCTTAAAAGAAAGATTTCAAATTGAATTTCTAACATGCCTTTATGGAAGACTTTTCTTTTAATGCCTTGACACCTTCTCCCTTAAACAAATCTTAAGAGTACCAAATTTAAATTTTAAAGAAGAAAGGAAGGACAAATTGAGAATTTATTGATTATTTCTAAGATAGTAGGAAAGTGGGTCAGTAGCATAGTCTAGTGTAGGCTGTGTGTCATGTTATCATAGGTAAAGGAAGTGAGAAAACCTGCATCTGCTTACAGTATGGTGAGTGCACTAAGCTTTCAATTTACAATGATACCACTTTGAAATAAACTATTAAAGCCATTGTATTGGAAGTTGGGTTCTCTTTTCATGATAACCTTGTATTTGTCACATATGCAAATACTGCTGTTCTTTGATCTGTCTCCAGTGTGTTTTCTCTAGAGAGAATTTTTGAATAGGAGTGAATTTTTTTCTGAGCATATTTTCCTAGTTTGAAAAATTTTGAATATATTTTTTTTTGATAGTGTTAACTGAGTAAGGTTAAAAATATTTTAGGGGCAATGTTATCTGGCAGACATTGGTAGTAAAATTTCACTTGCATGAAGAGAACTTCAGCAAAAGTTTTAAATGTCAGAAGAGGATTTTTTTATGTTTCTCTGTTTTCATAGTAACTGGAAACATTTTCAGGCGTTACCTTGTATGTGTTAATTAAAATTTCAGTAAAGAAATTAACTTAACAAAGGGAGAAGACTATTTCCTTTGGGTAGTACAGCAAATAGAGAATGTTGCATTTTGTTATGGGCAGTAAGTCATAAATATGCTGCCCATTTTCTGGTGTCAGTTGTATGTTGACTGTGCTCAGTATTTTTCAGAAATACTGAATAGAAAAACACTGTCCCCCTTTTCCCAGCAGATGTCTTGGTATAGAAATTGCTTTAAAATTGTTACAGACAGAAAAAGATTTAAAGCAAAGGTTTATATCCTAAAAATCACTGTCTTGGTATAGAAAATATTAAAACATTTGTTCTGGTTGATAGAGTGACTGACATGGAATAGTTGTTTTTTGGAAGTTGGCTTTGTCAGGTATTGCATTTAGGGCATGAGAACAGACCTCAGAAATAAAGCCTGGAGTATGTATATTCTTTATAGTTGATTAAATGAACATGAAATTACAAGGCAGAATAGTATAAACGTGTTTCCCAGAGATGTGAATGAAGAACTTCAGATGTGTTTTATTGCCTATGAAAGTCATAGCTCAGCAACAGGACACCTAACAAAACAAGACAGAAACCCCAACACATTTGAAAACAATTGATTTATTAAAAGGGTTATTTTCTATATGTTCTATTTGTAGTGTATTTCTGTGGGAAGCAGAATCACAATTTCTTGTGGAATTAACTTCCTGTGGTTTTTGAAAATGGAGTCTAATTCAATGTCTTGAAGTAGAATTTATTTTTCATGGCTCTGGTTTATTTTTGTTTATGTTTAATGATGGGCAAATGGCTTTTTTAACTTTAGGAAGTTGCTTCCTTTTTGATATTGAAAATGATGGACTGGCTGTATGTGTTGATACTTGATACGTTAAGAGGAGGTAATGTAGTGGAAACACTTGTCTGTTGCAGTTTGACTCCGTGCCTGTTTTCCTACTACTGCCTGGTGAGGAGAGCAAACAGCAACAGAACCTTTGGTAATGCAGTGCAAGGGATACAGCTCCATTTGCAGTTTGTGTCCAGGAGAGTTAAAAAAAAAAATCTAGAATATTATCTTTCATGCTTAGTATTTTCAAATATGAGAGACACAAGTTAGTGCTAGTGTTTGAATTCTTATGTGCAAAACTATACACTAAAACTTTATGCTTAAATAAATAATATATATAAATGTCATAAAGTACTTCTGATGAATCAGAAGTAAAAGTGTCATCATCTGGAAAAAGCACACTGCCTTTCATTTCTTGGCTTTTCCCAGCATGTGTTAGGAAGATAAAATGGGATTTAAATGAGGGCTTAAGAGTAGATTAAATATCACTTAACGTCATTGGTTGCATTTAAGGATATATTTTATCAATATTCTTTTGCAATTGGTTATAACTTCAATTGTCACAGTCTTAAATTATAAGAGATCTTTGTACTTTCTCTTTCCTTTGAGCTTTCCTTAAGTATGTCTGTCTGTTTCTTCTCTTCAGAAAGCTGTCACTTTGTCTGCCAGTAATAAAAATTTTAAAAAGCCCCTAAGGAAAGCAAAACACTCCCAAACACAGACTCATTTGGCTTTGTGTAGCCAAGTGTCATAGTTTGTCAGCTTTGGGACAGATTCTATTATGCTGTTTTTTTTATAGCCTTGTGTATTTAGTTCTTAATGCATGTTCTGGCGCCAAGGTTTTGGAAAAGGGTCAAAAAACCTGGAGCTTAAATGAAGGCACAACATAAATTAGAGCAGTGTTTGGGGCAGACATGCATTTAGCAG
The DNA here is from genome assembly GCA_013401135.1 of Cettia cetti. NCBI lineage: Eukaryota > Metazoa > Chordata > Aves > Passeriformes > Sylviidae > Cettia > Cettia cetti. The sequence goes on along the minus strand of VZUI01084778.1, from coordinate 87,414 downwards.
GCACCTTGAGCTTGCTGGTGTGTGTTTGTAGAGATGTGGTGTCTGTCACGGCCTGCTGTTAATGATGTGGACTGGCTGCTGCCAAAGGGGGCTATGCCTGGAGATGCGACTTCTCTAGGCTCATGGGGAGGGCCTTGGAGGAAGAACAAATTGTGAGCTTACTGGCAGTGGTGTTTGAAACTGTTCTGTGAGATGTGGAGAGTTTTTTTTGAGTTTGCTATTACTTCATCTCCTGCTATAGTTTTGCAAAGGTCTTGTAGGGCTACAAAATATACTCAAAAAAACCTTGGAAAAACACTTGATAGTTAATTGCAACAAGTTGTCTAGGACACATCCTTGTCCTTTACCGCCTAGTAGTGAAAGCCAGGATCTAAAAAACGAGGTGGAGTTTTCCACTCAAGCAGCCTAGATGTTCCATTCCATCTTTGCAGTGCAGTGTTGATCCCCTGCCATGCTGCTGGCTGGATTCAGTTATAGCATGGGGCATGTCAGTACCAGGGCTGAGCAGCAGCACTGTGGCTGTACAGGGCATCTCTCTGCTTCTGTGTGGGCTTCCTCCTCCTCCTCCCCAGCACCTTTGCTGTCAAAAGTGTTTGTGCAGGTGCATAGAGAACAAATTCAGACAGAATCGGTTTCCTGATCCTTCCTGCAGCAGGATTGTACAAATGTGCTTCTGTTTGTACCAGGAAGGAGATAGTACAGGGACAGAAATGAACAGCAGGGGCACAAACAATTGGAAATCCTTTTAGCATTAGTCTTTGGCTTATTCTGCCTAGCATATGTGGATTTATTGACTCGGCTCTTCCTTGCATCCTAAATATGCTCATGCTGTTGGAGAGCAGCTGACAGTGTTTGAAGCTGTACAAGTAGAATTTGTACAAGGCATGCTGTTCAAGCAAATGTAGAGTTTCCCTTATTGTCTTCTCTATGCAGTGACTTGAGGTTTGTATAGAGGTGGAATAGTACTACTTTAAACTTTTATGCAAATTATATCTAAATCATTTTGATGGCAAGAGCCATGTGTTTGTAGCATGGACTTCCTGTTAAACAGTCGGAGCTAAATCTAACATGATAGAACTTACTGTAGGTTTTGGAGTTCTTGTTTAATTACTGAGTTTCCTCTTTTTCTAGTCTGAGTGATTCCATTTCATGACTTTATGCACAGAGTATATGCTCAGTGTGTACTCATTGTGTAAGAACTGCCTTCTGTTTCATTCACCACTTTAACAGCTATGAAGTACATACCGGAGAAGTATACCATTTGCTACTGTTTTTATGGCCCCAGAAATACATTTGCCAGAATGGTATCAACCAAGATGTATCTAAGACATGTGCAGCTATGGTTTATTCTAACATTCTGATAATTGTATGTCTTACTATCTGTGCTAAGTTTGAGCAAGAGCGTAAAGATAATACAGTATCTCCTGAGATGCATGACTATTTAATTCTTTAATTTTTTTTTTCTTCTTTATAAGATCGAGTGTTTTAAAAGGCTCTTTAAATCTGATTTCTATCAAATAAGCCAAGGTGAACTGAGACACCATAAGTAGATTTGTCAGCCTGGTTTATCACTTGGTGAAATTCATCATGAGAAAAATATTTAGCAGCATATTAGTAGGAGCGAAACTGCCAGTTATGCAATCTGGAGTTGGAGTGCTAACAGCAGAGCAGTTCACGTAAGCTTCTGGAATTAGGATAGTCCTTAACTAGCCAACAATCTGTACTACTAAATTTTCACAAAAGCTAGTAGGACTATTTAAAGAAAATATTTGTACGTACTTTAAAAATACTGATGTGTTGAATGGGGCTAAAAGGAAGTGTTTCATTATGTATTATCAAATAAAGTGAACCTATGCATTCAATGCCTTTGTATTTCTGAAAGTATAAGCATAGGTTAGCAAATTTAATACTCAAATGCTAGAATCCAAGCAGATTGTGTATTGAAAAAATTGTGCCCCAGTGTTTTATTTTTCAGTTGTATAATTCTGATATGATCTCAAAGTATAAATACATCTTGACAACATGTTGTTACAGGAACTGTGAGGGAACTGATGATGCTACAGATGGTGCTCACAGAGGATTAAATTTGATTCCTTGGTTGGAACAGTTAATAATATGCGTACTAGATCAGATGGTGTAGAAGAGTGAAGTAATTCAGTAATGCCAGCAATGTCATGCTTACATGCCTGATTCATGGATATAGGATATGATTATGAATCACATGTGAAAACAAATATATCAGAGGAAACACTGACGTGATTAAAACTTTAGTTTTAAAGATGTATACATGTATATAATTTTATATGAAAATAATTAGACTTTAATAAACAAATTATTTTTTAAAATTTGTCTGAAAGTATCAGATGTTTTTTAAATTTAACATCCACATCTAGAAAACTTTCTATGCCTTAAGTTTGGGTTTTTTTAGTTATTAAACTTAAAATAAAGAAGAGGTGCTAAAATCCTTTTCCAGTGCTTCCCTACCTTTCCCTTTTTCAGTCTTGGAAGTTGTGAACTACCTTTCCAGTATGAAAAAAATTTGTGAATTTTTAATATCAGCCGTATTATCATGGTTGCTATGTTTTGCAGACACTGTCTTCCAAAAAGCAGTTTAGTGGTTCATGCTCCTCCTAGCTCTTGAGCCATACATGAATAGAAATTAGTACATTCAGTATTGATTATAGGCTTTCACCAGGCATCTGGAGTCAGGCTTCCATGTTATTGTGTTAATAAGGATGGAATTCTAAGCAAGAAAATGAGGTTTTAGTAAAAAAATGGTTACCAGCAAATTTGCTTTTGAAATTGCATGGACGTGTTATCAGACATTTGAAGGTCACCTGTATATATCACTTTTCTCATTTCCTGACCAAATTAAGAAAGTGGCTTAAATGCTATGCTGCTGTCCTTTCTTAGGAGCTGACAAATTCTTGGGCAGATTAAAGTATATAATCAGGGATATACTGCATCTTTTCCAGCTTCCTGCTGTTAGAAAAGGGCAAAAGTTGTTAGAAGACCAGTAAAGAACCAATCAAACCTAAAATACCCAAAAAGCTTAGAAGTGTGTTGTTATATGTGCTTAGATGTGTTTTATGCCTTGTCACCCAGTACGTATGAATACAAATCTGTAACTTTTTAAATCAGATTAATGAATGTTCTATTGACAAATGAACTCAAAATTCACAAAGTCCTTTTTCTCTAGACATGTTCTAAACACATATGGAAAATAAGACTGTCCTTTTAAATTTTGTTTAGAGTGAAGGATGTGTTTATTCCAGATGAGTTCAGGTCATATTTTAAAAGTCTGCAATTTGTTTTTTTGGAGCTATTATAATTGTATAGTGTTGATAATCAGTATAATATGAAGAGTAGAGCATACATTTCTGAAGATGCATTAAACAGTCTTTACTACCAAATCATGAAAACTTAGATTTAAACTACTTTAAGTATTTCCCTTCTTGGTCTTGTACCAATACATGTAAATAAAGTGAAAGAGACTTCTGTTGCTGAGGCTAAGTATCAGGCATTTGGCATCATTATTTTACACTGACTATCCATCCATACGTGTTTGCAGGTTTGTAAGTATCATAGAAGTAGAAATAAGGTTGGAAGGAGGAAAAAACAGGATTTCAGGGGATTGCGTAAGATGCATCTCCCGGTTTCCTCTCGTCCTGCTTTGTTAGGGTTGGCAGGAGTTCCTGTTCTAAATCAGTCTACTTTGACCATTGTATACAATAATTGTCGAACTTCCTCTTCCCTTCAAACTGTGTAATTGCTCAGGGAGGGTGTGGGAAGGAGATGGAAAAGCCATGAACTCATCTTCTTGATTTTTTATTTAGTCAGATAGAGCAGCATTGTAATTTTAATAATTAATTTCCTATCAATCTAAATGAAGTATTTATACTGATATTTTCACCTTGACAGGATGATCCTTGGCATGATTAACATATTCAACCTCCTTTTTGGCACTTCTTTTTAAAACAAGTATTACTGATTTGGAATAGTTGCGTTTAATGCAGCTATATTAAAGCAAAACTAATTTGCCATCAAATCTAATTCTCTAGGGAATTCCTGTCATATATTTTCCTTTGAGTTACTGTTTATCTGGATATGAAGCTCTTAAATATTTTTCTGAGATAGTGTATGATGTTTTGAATGTCTTAACAAATGATCAGAAAATTAAGTGCCTGCTGCTTCTTTTGAAGCTTTTATCTTGGAAAGATTAGAAAAGCTTTAATAAACCTGTCTTAACCCTTGATTTTGTTAATAACATTATTTGACTGAATTTCTACTTTAAATAAACTGATCTCACTGATATTTGGTATTCTTTTTTTTTTTTACCAGCATATAGAGAATGAAATTCAGAGTTAGACAGCTTTTTTGTGGGTGTGGAGAAAGCAGAGATGAGCTAGTGATGATTTAAGAAAAAAAATCAAAGCCTCACTTGCCTCATGAAATTTCTATGCGGGGGAAAGAGTCTAATTGATCTGTGTATATGAAAAGATACTGAAATAGCTGAATAAATGGACACTTTTTGATGGTGACAAAATCAAATTTGAATCTCATGTGAAAATTGCTTGTTATGTATTGAAGCTGTAATGATTTATTTTAAGTCTGTTTGAAATGTCGTTTTTTTACGGAAGGTGTTTAGTGGATTTTAACAGAATCATGGCAGTTTTCAGGCAGCTTATCTGCAAATAGTTTAGGGCTTTTGTTGATTTTTTTTTTTTTTCTGCTAAACTGCAATTTCTAGTACAGAGCAATGTACCTGAATTTCTAGTACAGAGCAATGGAAAAGCCTAATGCGAAACATTTTCAAAATCTTTGGGGACAACAGTGTTCTGAATTTCCTTTCCTGTTGCACCCCTTCCCCTTGCTCTGCTGTCATTAGTATTATTGCATTTTCCTCTTCAGGAAGCTCATTTAAACAACATCACTGTTGTGGTTAGAAGATAAGGTATTCTACACATTTTTGTCAAAATTTTGTCTGGTGGTTTTTTTTTTTTTTTTGTGGTTTTTTTTTTTTTAATTACTTTAGTGGAAAGATGTGCTGTAATGATGAACTTTTATTTAAATAATTAGAGTGAAAAATAATGTCACAAATTACTTTGTCAAGTTAACTGTTAGATGCTGCTCAGCCTACTTGCCATATGGAGGAGTTTAATTATTAAGAGTAGGAGTGATTTGCTTTGGGAGCCTTTAATTGAAAGATTAAAAGAGGCTCACTGAGGCTGTCTCAAGCATCTGAAGATTTTAGTGACACCTTATGTAAGGATTTAACATTAAAATATGTTCGTCTTTACTGTGAATAAATTAATTTTGAACATCAGGTAAAATTCTTGAAAACATTTGCTTTTCAGTATTTTCATTAATCCCTGTTCTATCCGACACTCCAGTTTATACTCAGGTCTTCAAAACTTGTTCTCATAAAGGTTTTTTGCCTTGAAAGGTGTCACTGATTTGATTAAGAAACTGCAATGTATTGACATACATGTAAAACAGAAATGTAAGGAAATGGGAATCCCAGTTAAGTGAATATTCATTTGGCAGGGGTTGGACATATTGTGGACACCTCCTTTGTTTCTGGAAAATGCAAAGAAATCCACCTCTGTCATCACGGCATATGGAAGCGTAGTTATTTTAAGATGAGAGTATGTGCTTAGGAAGCTGATGCTTTATAGTGCTTGCCTTTTCTGTGAGGCTTCCCTTTATCCCATATGGCTTTTTAGGAATGAGGAGTCATAAACCTAGCACAACACTGTACACTTCTGAATTCATCAGTAAAAGACAGACATGGAAACCCTGCAGGCTTCCAGAGGACTGCCATATGTTATTATAAAAAACATACTTTTCTTTCTTGGTGGATGCTGAACATCCTCAAAGAACAAAAATGATGGGTGGTAGGCAGTCTCTTGAAATAACTCCTAACTGCTACGTTGCTCTGAGTGAACTAATGGGAAAATTTAAAGGCATTTAAATTTTAGGTTTGAAACTGTCTACCTGATTCCAGATACTTGTGAAAAATCATGAAGCTTATGTGTGTCCCTGTACTCTTAAAAAGGCTCTTTCAGGCATTAAAAAGTTCCAGACTGGAATTGTGAACACCTGGTTGGAGTCATTCTGTGAGGCTTGGCACAGCCATAGCTCTTGTGCTCCAGTGTCTATATGCAAAAGGAGGTGTGTGAGAGAACTGCAGGCTTATTCCCTGTTTGTTGGTCAGTCAGTCGTTTTTGTTCTGAAGTCTGTAACATTTGCAACTGTTTAGGGAGAAGCAAATGCAAAATGGATGAAAGACTGAGGTGCATTTACCTTTCTGCTTTGGAGCCTCTTCTGATGGTGTATTCCTAAATAAATTTCAGGGCCTTTGCTGAAATGAGCACTTGAAGATAAGAGTGTAATTTATTTTCCTTCCTGGCTTGTATTGACGATTTCACATTTTAAATTTAACTTCTGTTGTCTTTAGGAAATGGAATAAAGAGCTATGAATCTAAAGCTGAGGGGAATTTCAAACTGAAATTCTTTTTGTGGTCTCACCTTAGTATAGTCTCACTGAAGAAGATTGAAGTGGGGGGAAAGGAGGGGTAGGGGGGAAAAGGGTATGAAGTGTTATTTTCCCTTTACCTATAAATACAAAATTTTCTGTCAGACTGTCAGACTGTCTCCTATGGGAGTCTCCTGTGGACTGGTGAGAAGTTCCCCCGTTGCCTTAGAGCTGGGAGGCAGTTACTGCCTCAAGGCAGGAGGAAGGTTTGTTTCAAAATCCTCTGCCAAGTTTGTTGAGCCACAAATCTGACATTTAGTTTTTAGGAACAAATTCCTTTATTATGACCAGTATTTCTGAAACTTCCTTGCTTCTGAGCAAGATGAAAAACTGAAGTATAAAGTAACTTGTGCCTGGAGTGATACCTGCTGTGCTTTTATGCCTCTTGCCCACCTTGTCTCTTGTTTCCTAATTCTTCTGTGCTTTTCATTAAAGGAAAGCTCAAATTCCAAGCTGTTGGTTTACTCCCTGAGTGAATTTATCATCTCTGTTCTTTCCTGTGGTGGTGATTTTGGACTAAGAGTATTTATGACAACACACCAGACTAGGACGGAGAAATCGGTCTGGACATTAAATTAGGCTTGTCCTTAAAGTACAAGAAAGGGTTTGGAATCCCAGAACATCTTCAGTAGTGTCAATTCAAAGTGAAAAATTATCAACAAGTCTTATGATTTGTTGTGGGACTTCAGAGCTATATTTATGGTGTTTGCTGTGTCTTGAGATTTTTTCTCTTGGCTTTTGTCTTAACTTCCCAAACATCCAGTTAACTAACCATACTCCATCTAGTATTGATTTGAATTGTTTTTGCCATGCAATTGAGGCAAACCACTGCATGATAGAATATTCTGCAGAACTGCAGATGATTAAATTTCCATCAGCTGTTTTTTGGATTTGGTAGGGCTCAATAGGTATGCTTGTGAAATGCTTTTCACTTATTCTTTAGTAAGATTCTGGCCTTGTATTTTGCTTTGAGATTGTTCTCCGAGGAAGGGGATGACCAGTGTTGTCAGTCTAAATGTTAATTTTACCAGATGAAAATAAGCTTGAAAATAAATCTGGATTCTCTTTAGAGGGGGTTAATTTTTATTACAGTTGACGTGTAGTCCTACTCTGTTTCTCAGTCCCAAAAAGAGCAATTGGCACTCTATCGGCTTTTAAGAGAGAGATCAAGTGTCCTTGGAGCCAGCACATGGGACATTTGAAGCACAAGCAGCCTGTTTACTTCTCTCAAGAAAAGCCATAGCTGTTTAAAGTGCCTTCATGCTTAAATATCCTGAAAAGGCATATTTAAGATAAGTATCCTGATTAAGGGACTGTTCAGCCTCAGTTGTGAGAAAATGTTCTCTGGGAAAACCTTTCTGATTTGAAAAACTGGGCTTTGAGCTGAACAAAATGAAAAAAACATTTGAGTGAGTGCTTGCAAACTGTGAACACATATATCTGAAATTTAATTCTATGTTAGAATAGAATTAAGTACAAATTAAACAAGTTGGGTGTGTTTGAGGGATCTGTTTATGTTTTGACAGTTACACTTTCTTCTAACTTAAGATACAGTGTAGATCAAAACTTGTAGTAGGAAAATTGTTCTTCTGATATGATTGTATTTTAGTAAAATAATATTTTTTGTTCATGGCCATGGCAGTTTAATAATTAGAAAAACTTCGAGGTGGTTCATTATTATTGCAAGGGAAACCTTTCTGTACAAACCACCCTGTAACTGCAGGGATAGGTCCTTTAACCACTCCAATGATAGTAATTTTTTCATTGCAAGGCAAAAGTCTAAAGGCTGAGTATTGTGCAAATTAAACCTTTTGTAATAAACCAAAAATGGACAAATTTTTTTTTAAATTTAGACACCCCACTTCATAAAACATCAGTTTCATTCCAAAGCTGAAAATTATATTGTGATTTGTCTTGTATAATTTTAAATTAATTAATTTATTTTAAAATTAATATTAAATATTATGGAATAAGCAATAATTAGTATTTTATTAATTATTATTCATTGATGTTTAATATTTAATAATTCAGTAACTAATAAATATAGAAAACTGAATTACATGAAGTAGTTCTAAAAGCAACACATCTAAATTCTTGGACAGCGTCAGTGAATTGTTTGCGGTTTTTTTTTCCTGCTGACTTCCTTTCTTTTGTTTGTTTTTAATTGGTGCATGGGAACAGATAACAGACTTCCATTAACTTCTGTATAATGAAACTTAAGAATGAAGTGAGAATGCATTGACTTGTGTCTAGCTGTGGAAACCAGTCCTGTTAATTATGTGTCTGAGATTCCAGCTATGTCATGGTCATTATCTTTGCAATTCCTGCTTTGTAACCTTATACATTTCTTTATTTTGATTTTTAAATATTTTAAAATTTACATTAGACAGAAAAGCAGAATCTTGCTAATCCAGCTGGTGTGAAATTGTAAACAAAAATTTTATTTCTCTCTGATAACATTTTCTTTCTCTCCTTTTTTTCGGATGTGCTTCCTTTACTTATATTAGTGAGCCTTTTAATAAATTCTATAGCAACATGAAGACTTAATTCTCTGCTAGATTAGAAGAAGCAAAAATTACTTATATGCTCCCTCAATTTTTACTTGTATTGATATGATGGAAGTGTAATGTAACTGGTTATGGAACTAGTCTGTGCATTTTTATAATGGCTATTACAGTGGGAGTTTGCTACCTTATTAAAGTTCAACTTTGAAAAAACAATTTCTGTATCCTTCTCCTCCTTCTGTTCTTTGCTGGTGTTCAGTACATGAAAATTAATGTAATAGCTGCTATTAGTTAATGCCAAGGTCTGTGCAAGACCACTGTGGTGATGGCTGATCATCATGCGTTTTAGAATTTTGGAGCATTTGGCATTTATCTTGTAGAAGGGAAAGATTTAGCAATTTGATGTGGTGCAAGCTGAGCCATCAGATGTGCTCAAATCATGAGCCTTCAGTAATGAATGCAAATGAAAATGTACTATTTTTGACTTGGAATCCTGCTCTACAGTGGCTGCAGTTTGTGATCAGAGTGTACAGGACTATTACATCGTGTACTACTATCAGCTGAATTTTCTTTGTGTTGTGCTTTCTGCTCTTGCAGTCCTTGAGTATTTTGTGTTCAGTGGTACTACCTATTTAGAATTTGATCTGCAGTGTGATTACCATCCCTTTGTTGTCTGTTTATGAAACTATGATTGTATGATATGACAATTCCTTTTCCTCCACTGCTCTTTGTTTTGTTCAGACTTTCAAAAAAGGAGGTTGGGAAATGCGGTAGCTTTATTTGCCACTGCACTGACATAAACTAAAGGTGGATGATAAAAGAAAAAGTGGATACAGTGAATTACTGGGATGGAAGAAATAAATTAAAGAGTCAAAACTATTCCAGCCTATTTTTTGGTACTCTTTCCTGAATAAAAAAAAGAGTTTATTTGCACACACAAGCCTTTCAGTTTTTTTGTACAATTACTATTTTATGGTTAAATTTGATGTCTGTTGCCTGATGATTATGTGCAGTAAAGTACATGTACGCAATACAGAATTTTAAACCCTTTCTTTTGCTTGGGAGCTTTATGTTCTGAAGTGAAAGTAAATAACATTTCTGTTGTGTTGTTTTGGTTTTTCTTGTCCTCCTCACTTTAGATCCCTGCAGTTCACTCAGCCCACCTTGCTTTACTGAGGAGGACCGATTCAGCCTAGAAGCTCTCCGCATGATCCATAAGCAAATGGATGATGACAAAGATGGTGGTATCGAAGTAGATGAAAGTGATGAGGTAGGAGTAAAAAAACCTTTACTTGTGCATACATGTAGGTTTTTTTAGCCTTTTGTTTTGTACAGCTGCTCTTTATCTTTCAGCACTTGTGTAGTTGTTGCTGTTCTTCTTAATTCAGCCCTTTCCTCAGACAAATATGGAGGGAAAGTCTAATTTCTGTATTTGTCTGAAATGGGATATTACTGTCCATTGTTCTAGCCTAAGGGAAAGTTTTGTATCATTCTGTATGAAGGCTGCTACTTTTGCGATTGGTGTAAGATTGGGCAAAGATGAAAGGTTTAGCTTGCAGTAAGGCAGTGATGTGATTGATCCATTGCTTGGTGTTACGGTTTTTTCACTCAAAATTTTCTTGCTTAAGGCATCACTGGACTATCCTATTTACCTTAGCCATGTTGCAGGCTAAGGTAAATAGGTGTAAAACAATACCTGTTACAGAGAGCAGTCTATAAGAAAGATTTATGATTTTGTTTACGTTTTACAGGCAAGTATTAAGAACATCATGCTTACTAATGGTAAATTAAGTCCTACAACCTAAAGAAGTTTTTTGTGACTGTGTTTGAACGAGTTTGACAGGTAGGCTCCTGGTGGTCCTGGCAAGGGACTTGCCCTTGCATTTGCTCAACATTTCCATTGGGATTCTCAAAATTACTGGGTAGGAATGGAAATGTCTATGTAGTTTCATTGTGTTTGCTTATTTTGCTTTCTGGCCGTTGTTAGGCACATGCTTGAGAACCAGGGGCAGTGAAGATGTCCCCTAAAAATGAGGGTATTGTCATGTGGTTCTGACACCCATTCCCACTGTAGGTGAATGGGAGAAGAATCTAGCTCCGTTTTGTCATCCTTTTTATAACATGTAGGGAAAGATTGTTCTGAATTATGAATTCAGAGTTATGAATTATCATAGTCAAATTTAATGTGATGCTACTTACTTTTCTGTAAAGTAAATCTTTTTCTGATGTGCAAACATCATCAACAGGCCCCATCCAACCTGACCCTGAGCTCTTCCAGAGACTGGGCCATCCACAAAGTCTCTGCACAACCTGCTCCAGTGCCACTCTACCCTCTGAGTAAATTTGTTCCTAACATGTAGTCTAAATCCCTCCTGTTTTAGTTTGAAACCATTGTCCATGGTCCTGTCACTATCTGCCCGTGTAAAAAGTTGCACTCCCTCTATTTTAAACCCCTTCTATATGTATTGAAGGTTGCTATAACATCTTCCTGGAACCTTCTCCAGGCCAAACAGCCCAGCTATCTCAGCCTGTCTTAAGATAGGTGCTCCAGTGCTCTGATCATCTTGGTTGGCAAGACTTGTTCCAACAGGTCAATGTCTTTATTGTGCTGAGGACCTGGAGGCAGCACTCCAGGCGGGATCTCACAAGAGCAGAGTAGAGGGACAGAATCACCTCCCTCGACCTGCTTGCTGGCCACTCCTTTTTGAATGTAGCCCAGGATGCAGCTGACTTTCTGGCCTGTGAGTGCACACTGTTGGCTCATGTTCAGCTTTTCATCCAGCAGCACCTCCAAGTCCTTGGTAGGGCTGCTCTCAGTGACTTCTCCCAGTCTGTGCTCATGTCTTGGATTTCTCCAGTGCCAGGTGCAACACCTTGCCCTTGGACTTCATGAGGTTCTCATGGGCCCACTTCTTAGGTTTGTCCAGATCCCTTTGGATGCCATCTTTTTCTTCTTCCTTCCTTCAGCTGTCCTGTTCAGTTTAATGTCATCTGCAAACTTCCTGAGGGTGCACTTGATCTCACTGTCTGTTATTGATGAAGGCATCCAAGAGAGAACCCTGAAGGGCACCACTCATCACTGGCCTCCACCTGGACATAGAATGATTGACAGCTGTGTCCATTCAGGCAGTTCGTTATCCATCAAATGATCCACCCTTCTAATCCATCTCTCTCCAATCTGGGATAAGGATGTTATGTGGCATTGTGACCAAGGCCCTTCAGTCATCTAAGCAGATGACATTTGCTTGGTCTTCCCTGATCAGCCACAGCAGTCACTCCATCATAGAAGGTCACCAGAACAGTCAGACACTGTTTGCCCTTAGTAATGCCAAGCTGGATTGTCTCAGATCACCTCATCATATGTGCAGTAACATGGCTTCCATGAGATCTGCTCCATGATCTTGCAGAACAGAGGGGAGGCTCAATGGTGTTTATTTTCTCAGGTCTGCATTTCCTCTCCTTTTCAATAGGAGTGATGTTTCCTTTTTCCCAATCAACAGGGACTTCACCTGACTGCCATGACTTTTCAAAAATAATGCCTATAGTCTGCCTTTGTTATTGCAAAATTTTTGGGACAGGCACAGTTCAGTCTGCAAACTGAAACATTAGTGATGGAGTGTGAGCTTCCTGAGGAACTTCTCAGAACTTTGATTGTTTCTCTTGTATGGCGTTTTTTATACATTGAAGTTGAGAAAGTTAAAAGAAAACACTTAAATATTTATACATTGGAAACATTTTATTGGTATTCAGAAGATGTCCTGGTTTCCAGTGGACCATCTTTATATCTGACCTTAAGTTTCTTCCTGTTACAGAGAAAGCAACAGAAGCTACTCTAAAACCCTTTTTAAATGGATGTAATTTTAATAGTTGATGAGGCATGCTGTTCAGCTGTGGTAATTAGAGATGAGTGGAACTATATGTTCAAACTACACATTGTGCATAAAATAAGATGACTTAATTGTAGCCCTTGTTTCTGCTAGTTCATTTTTTAATTATTGCAGAAATAGTTAATAACACACTCCCTGCAAAGTTGCACTTTTCTACATATAATTTCCATGCAAATCAGTGATGAATATGTATTTGCATAGAGTGCTTTCTTCTAAGACATTAAATGCAAACCTGAAATTAATGAGAAATGCAATTTAATTGCAAGTTCAGCTAGTAACCTCTGTTTTTCTTGTAGCGCTTTTACTGAATCTTTACCATTATCTTGAAAGATCTACATTTACACAACATAGTTACCTGATTACAGTAGGTCTGAATATGTACTAAATATGTCCTATTTATATTTCAGAACCAGTTGTTTTTTTTTTTTTTATTTTTTTGTTCTGTCACAGTGGGTAATGCTGCTTATCTTGATTAAGAATGAGGACTGATAATTAAAAAACCCACTTTATTGGAGGTAAAGCTTACATGAAATACAGGAATTTTACTTAACAGCAGGGAAGGGATTTTCTGTTTCATGCTGCATAGTTTTTACTTGCAAGACTCCTGAAGAGCAGCATATTGAGTATGTTGGTTAGATGTTCATTAACTTTTTACTTGGCAGGAAGAATGTGACAAAGTAGAATAACTTTCTGCTGTTTTACCAGCACCACAACAGTGTTACAAGGGTATATTTACACCAAGGAAGGAAGTTCTTGTAAATAAGTTATTTTGAGACAGGAAGGTAAAAAGAGCTAAAGATGTTGAACTATTTATTTTAACTATTTTTATTTGCTAATCCAGTTAACTCCCAACAGTGATTCCAGACATTTCATCTGCATGCAGTTTATTTTTCCTAGTGTTTTCATGCCCTGTTTTAGGTTTTAGCTTGTTTTTCCTTTGTAAAATGAAGGCCCACATAAAACCATTCTGTAAAGAAGGAGTTTTTTTAGGATATTAGAAAATTTGAATGAAGATATTTCCTCAAAAATTGTCTGATACTGGAAGACGTTTGGACGTACTTTGTACAGACTGGAAAGAAACTTGTACTTGATCTTGATAAAGTTGATGTGAAGAAACCTGATCTAAATTTTTAGGATGGGATTTAATAGTCAGCAAAACATGAGGGGTTTTGTTGAAGTCTTCTAAGGAAGTCAGAGGGGCTTTAGTCTGAGCATGGAGTAGTTACTTTTTTCTTATTATTTGGTATGGTGCAGTGGAGAAAAGGAAAAAGGAAGGAAAAAAAGCCCTCTATACTTACTATGAGGGCAGGCTAATATGAATTTTCCTATCAGACCTAGCTGCTCATTACTTTATAAGTCAAGGATTGCAATTGTTTAAGCTGATTTCAAGAGACAGGCTGTAAACGGGTAACTGAAAGGGAGAACGTGGTATTACTAACTGAGGTTTTAGTCATGTGTTTGTGGGAGGCTATCTCCCTCAGGAAGCATCTGTTGCACCATGGGAATGTGTTTTGTTTTAATGATGAGACACAAGCAATAAAACACACTTATCATATGTTCACTATTTACATAGGTTTTTCCTGTCTCCAAAGAACTTCCCTAAGTAGGTCCTACATAAAGTCATTTCCTCAAGGAGTTTCTCTGCAGTAGAAGAATAAGTTGATGATTTTGAAGTATTAGTATCTTACTGTGTGTCTGTGTCACCAAGCTAAAGGCACAAATGTACAGTTTTTCGTGGGATCTCTGGATAGATCACTTCATATTTTGCTTAATTTTTTTAATTGTTATTTTATAAAAAAAAATGCAAACTGAACAAACCCCATACAAAACCATCAACACCCTGCCCCACACCCTCCCCCTCCCCAAAAAGACAAAAAAGTACAGTAAGAAGAAGAGACTGCAGCTTTGAAAGCATCAGAGAATAGCTTTTAGCAGGGTGATCAGAGAAATTGGAACTTCAGAGATGATATGCTGAAGTGACTGACTTAAAAATGTCTGGAAGCAAGAATCAAATAGAGTCTAAGTTTAGTAGTTTAAACCAAGGAAGATGATTCTCTTCTATACAGTGATTAAAGCAGGAAAAGTAGCTAGCATGGTCTGGAATGGTAGTGCTGTTATAGCACTTCAGCTGTAGTAAGTTTGACACGGATAGTCTCCATTTTGCTCTCTAGAAAGATACTCTCAGCAAGATGTTAAATGTCCTTTCAAGTTCCCTTAGTATTTTGGTTTTATCCTTGTCATTTATGTAATAGAAGTCCTTAAACTGGAGTTCATATTTCTGTAAACAGCTTAATATTTTGGTGTCAGCTGTTTAGGCAAAGTTCTGCATGTGGAAAAATATGTGCTGCAGTGGTTCAGAAACTGAAGACTTTAGAACTATTTTTCCATGACACTGGGATGGCTCCTGTGTATGTTTTACATCTCACTGTGCAAGACATTCTGTTACGTTCATCTTTCAAACAAGGATTTTGAGCTTCCTTACCAGTGCAGCAAACCTTTGCCCTCAAAGCTATTGGGTTACTTTGAATTCTTTAATTTGTTGTGGCTCCCTTAATAGAGGTCTTCTTTGAATTAATTTTTTTTCATTCAACTACTAATGTCCCCAGGCAGAATGTGTTTTATTCTCCTGAAGTTTTGTAAGCAATTCTGAACATGTCTAGACAATTTGTTTTTGAAGAGCAGGATAAGGAGCCAGGTCTTGAGTGAAAACATTGATGGTGTTAGTTCACAGCTGTGCCTGTGCAAAGAAGCCTTATAGAGAAGCAGCAAGTGTTATCATGAGTACAGTTGCATAGAAACCTGTTCCAACCTGGTTTGGACTAGAGGTACCTTGCCTCCTTGGACTTGCTTAAGATAATATGTAGCTGTCTGCACATCTTTATTTAATCTTGCTACAATGAAATGATCCCCTGGAAATTCTGTCTTGGCTTTGCAGAGATTGCAAAGTTTACTTTGAAGTAGATAGCTACAGTTTTGTTTTGAGCTGTAGGAAATTTTTTCAATAGAATGTGTAGGTTACTTAAGATATACTTGGTAATGCTTTCCTGGCTGTGTCCTACGTTTTTCTCATCATGCTTTATTAATAATTATTAATATTGGTAAATACGTTTTCTTATTTCACTTTATAGCATCTTTAGAAGCCATTTCTGTGGGGTAGGCAGTCATACCTGAATTGTAGTATGTTGCCTTTTAAAAGCACATCTGCCATCATAATTTAGTCAGTATGTGTGATATTGCAATTAGCTGCAACAAATCTTGTAGCAAATAGATGTGAGGAAGTGTATTAAAAGGCTGAAGTTGTAACTTTTGTAGGTTTTCCCTTTGAAGGAATGAACCTGAAGGAAATAACACTCTTTGAGGAATAGATGCTCAAGGGTGAGAGTAATACCTGGCCAGGAGATGTTACTAATTGCACTTAAAGTAAACTTGTCAGAGGGTGTATTTTAAGTCAATGAAACTGGAAATCATAAACTTGAGCCTTCACCCTGAACAAATTATAAACAACTTGAGAGTGCTTCCTGCTGCAGTTAGTGTTGTTAATTTTACTTTTCCTGTGGCATTCTCAAAAATATGCAATTGCTTGTTTGCCCTGCAAGTGTGTCTTGCAGCACTGATATTTTAACTTTTATTTTCTTTTTTTTATTTCCTTTTTTCTTTTTTTAAAATTTTTTTTTTGGTGGTTTTGCTTCAGGTTTGTCTTTGGTTATTAGTTGAGTGGAACTCCAGGGCTCCACAGGTTCTGTGCCCTCCAGGCAGGAGAAAGTTTCCTTTGGAGTTACTACACTGCTGAACCTTGGGCTTTGAGATGTTAGTCTTCGTAGAGGTGCAGCTGTTATAGTACTTCTGGGATGAAAACTCTAGTTTCAAGTCTAGGTGTGGTGGGTTTTTTAATTCTATATTTGTTTTTGAAGTAACTGCTTTGACAAATGGTTATTTTTGTTTCATACAGAGTTTTTAGGTAACTTATCTTCTGCTCTCTTGGTTTCAACTTTGTAGTCTTAAAAGGACTACTCCTTCCCGAGTAATTATGTTGGCTAAGATAATACTTAGATGTGTTTTTTCTTTGAGCTTATTCTTTTAACCTCCCTATTTAGAGTTATTTTTCTAACCTTTTCTTTGTATGCTTAATGACCAGGGCAACAGAAGAGAGATTAGCTGCCATGACAAGGAACAGAAAAATCCTCTTTTAACTGGAGTTGTTCTGTTTTCGTCTTTCTTCAGTTTAGGTCTCAGTTCTTTTTCTTAAAGAAGCCCTTCCATATTAGGCCACTTTTGAAACAAAGATCCTATATACAACAGAAAGATGTTTGATGTTGCTACACACCTCTTTGTTAGCGTATGCACTTACTCTCTGAAACACTATGACCTCTTTGTAGGTATATGCACTGTAACTTTAGTGTTGTGACCTTGTGGTGTCAGAGAACCTCTCTGAGGAAGTCATCGTGGTTATTTTCACAGGACCTGGGAGCAGTGTGGGTAGGACAGAAAAGAAGAGGGGCTTTTTGAAGTTCTCATAGATGTACGATCTCTGCTCCTGTGGAGTAACTGTACTGGTTACTGACTGCAAGCTGCTTTCCAGTTTGTATGTTGACGTTCCCTTTTAAAAAAGGGACGTAGTCAGATATTCCAGCCGGTGTCTCGGTAAAAACCAGGTGGCTCAGCCCTTCCATCTCCCGGCGGTCCCGTGCAGGGACTTGGCTCCGTGGTTCCCGTGCGGCTGCTGGCGCGGGGCCCGCCGCGCCCTCTGCGGGCGGCGCGGCGGAACTGCAGGAGGAGCCGCGGGCCGGGTGCCGAGGAGCCCGCGCTGCGCCCCGCTGTTAGTTCGGGATGCCTTCCTGTAGGGCTGGCCGTGTTGGGATGGGCACAGCTGTAACGCCTTGAAGCTTTGTTTTCAGTTGGCATCTTCCCTCTCTTCCTTACTTCTAACAATGTGAGTGGTATTGTTAACAGCAATTCAGATTTTCCTTGACAGCACCTGTGACTGAACAAGAGTTCTCATTCTTTGATATTTTGCAGCCTTTACTGACAGCTATCAGTAAAGGTAGCAAGTTTGCACAAACAAAAGTATCTTTTAGCTGAGAAGATGCAAAATTGGCACATGCCTGTATATACAACATATTCTGTCCCTCTTCAGCAACTTGATCACCCCACAACACTTGTTTTGAAAAAAAATGTCCATGCCTGACATTTAGAGTTTCCAAGGATAGTGCATCATCAGTCACTTAGAAAGCTGAAGAGTGAGCATTAGCATTTACCTTAACCTCCATGTGGAAAAAAAAAAAATCTTTGCAGATTATTTACAGAGGGACATATAATACATGTTTTTGCTGTATTTTTAGTATGTTTTTTGTAAGTTCCTGAAATACATACTGGGGATGTCAGCTGACAGTAGATACTTGCAGTCTGGAGGGAAAAGGTAAGGTGGGAAAACATCAGTTCTTTACTGCTCTTCCATCTGTAAGACTGTACTATAACCTAGAAAGGCTTAGGGACATTAGTGCATAAGAAAATTATTTTTTTTTTTTCTTATTGTTTAGTTCCTGCTCTTCACAGTTTAGCCTTTAATAAACATGGCGTGGGAATGAACAAGACAATCCATCTTTTGTTGCATGACAATTGGAGAATTTGCCAGCTTCATGGTAGTATTGCCAATATGGGAAGTATTCAGAGTTCTGACTTGGAC
The DNA here is from genome assembly GCA_013401135.1 of Cettia cetti. Lineage (NCBI taxonomy): Eukaryota > Metazoa > Chordata > Aves > Passeriformes > Sylviidae > Cettia > Cettia cetti. The sequence continues at coordinate 68,802 of VZUI01084778.1, read as the reverse complement.
AATGGAATATGCAGCAGATATTTTTACATTTGCATACAGTTACAGCATACAGTCCTGTGCCTATTAAACCTCCTTAATGTTGCTGATCCATGGTTTTTCAGAAGTTCTGTAATTGTCTTTGTCCTGAAAGGCTTTTTTCAATTCTCATATATTTCATAAGTTCCTCATATATTTCTCGTGTATATGCATGTGTGTGCATATATTTATATCTCAATTTATGCCATTCTTATACACATGGGGAAGAGGAGTTAAAAAATGCTTCTGCAGTTTGTATGGGCTAAATGGAGCTACTTTAGGAATCAAAAGGCTTTACAAAGTTAATGTCCAACAATCAGAAAAAGTTTTGAAGTAATAGGTAAATATAAGAGGATTTACATCCAATCAGTGTTTCGATACTATGGCTCTATGGTTTGTTTAAGGAGGGCTACTAGTATTTTGTTCCCAGTCCATCAGTTAAAGGAGAAACTTCAATCCATTCATTGTGTGACGTTCCCTTACATTCTAATAAAAAGATTTTAGTTAGGGACAATTGGTAAGTGTCAGCTTTTGTTTTTGTGTTTTTGCTATTGTATTCTGTTTCCTTTTATTAAGAGTTAATATTATTGTTTAACATTGGCTACTTTTTGGTATCTCCTGCAGTTTCTGAATAATCTCCAGATTTGTTATTAATGAAGCCTTTGTTAGAAATGGAGCCTTTGCAGGATGCTCTGCACTTCAATTATTACCTGGACTGAATTTTAAGAATTGAGTTCTTCTGCTAGCTTGGCTTTCTTCCTCACCTCTGTTGAAGTGGTGATGGCATATGATCAACCATATAAAAGGCTGTTTTTTTGGCTTAGCTGTCATGACTATCTGTAGCTGGTTTTGTTTGAGCAGCTTCATCCTTCACGAACTGAAGAAAGCAAGCTATCTACTGTGAAAGATAACTTAGTTTTCTGATACTGTTAGTACCAGATACTAGTTTTCTGATACTTATACTCAAGTCTTCACCCCACAGAGATTCTTCATACAATGCTTCAAGGAACTGATGCTTATGAAAGGTTTCCACTATTAACAGGAGGTCATTTGACAACCAGTATTCCAACTTTTCTAGGCCTTTATGAAATAAGAAAATAGAATGAATTTTACAGTTCCATGGCTTTTCTTGGGTATGTATTTGGAGAACTGTTTGTTGCAACTTGTGGAATACTGATACAACACTGCCATCATAAAATTGTATCATAGACTCATGGAATGGTTTGGGTTGGAAGAGACCTTAAAGGTCATTTAGTTCCAACTTACCTGTTGTATGCAGGGACATCTTCCACTAGATCAGATTGCTCAGAGCCCCATCCAACCTAGCCTTGAATGCTGCCAGTGATAGGGCATTTGCAGCTTCTCTGCACAACCTGTGCTAGTGCCTCACCACCCACTCTGTATATCATGATTGCATGATTTTCCTTTTTATAATGTTTGCTAAAAGGCTTCCTATTAATTACTGAAAATGAAGCGGCTTTATGTAATGCTTCTGTGCTTGGAGTGTAACCACTGAGGAATGAATAACAAGCAGGAAATGGGCCCTCTGATGACTTCTGCTTTTTAATTTGATGAATAGAAGTCAAATTTTTGTTGTCTAATCAAAAGACTTTAATACTACTTAGTAAACAGCTTACTCTCATCTCTCAGGCACTTGCATTTAACTGGTATGGCAGGATTCAGGCATTGCTCATCCAAAACTGACTGGCACGCTTTCAAATCTTACATGGTCTTGTTTTCAAAGAGTGCAAGTTAGTTAAATGTTGTCAGACTAGAGAAGTGTACAGTGTGACTGTGTGGTGTTTTCCTGTAATCACTGTAAATCTGAGGCATACTAATTATGTTAAACTTAGTACAGTAGCAACTGCATTGTCATTTTTTTCCTAGGATTTAATGATGGTGAAAAACAAATCTTGCAAGAGTGTGTAGCTTACTTTATGAGTCTTTGATGTAGAAAACTCAGATGAATTCTCTGCTACTTGCATGAGGAAGAGATGGGAAAGACTCTACCTGATTTCTGTGTAGGTTCTCTTCAGATATTGTCATTTAGATTTAAGATGATGTCTTTCCCTTTTCTTCAGTTTCTAAGGGAAGATATGCAATACAAGGATGCCTCAAATAAACACAGTCACCTGCACAGAGAGGACAAGCATATCACCATCGAGGATCTGTGGAAACGCTGGAAAACGTCTGAAGGTAGGTAGAGAAGTATTGCTGAAAATGATGGTGGCTATTGACATAGTTATAATTGAACAATTTTTCCATCAAGTATAGAGTAATGAATGAAGGACCTCTTGAAGAATCTTCATGAATCTGTTTTGACACTATTATTTATAGGCACACATAAACCTGATAAGAACTAATTTAGTCTAGCTAGAGGTAATTTCCTCTTCTTGTGTTTTGTGTATTGTGAGTAAACTAAGATAGCTTACATGAGGTTCTAATTTACCAAGGTGTCTGTTGCAAGTGCTGAATTCCAGATTAGAATGTTTTTAATTTAATAAACCCTAAGAGTATCTCTCAGGCTATTTTAAAATACTTTTAATATAGTATTAAGTGGAAAATTCAATGCACTTTCACTTTGATTAAAATTTTTGAGCTACAAAGATCTAAAATTCTTAGTCCTAAGTATTTTTGAAAATCTTAAATTTGGGAGACAGTAAAATGTACTGACAAGCCAACACCACCAGCCCTCCCTTACTTTGATTTAAATAAGTAAGTTGAGCCCACTATTTCAAGTATGAAAAAACAGTACTTAATCAATAGTACGGTGTTCATTGCCAAATATGTCCCAGGATATAAGTGATTAAAAAAGAGATCTGAAATATTAGAATTGTTAGGAGAAAAATACCTATCTTCCTCACTTCCTTCCCCACTCCACCCCTCATTCCTCAGGTGTTGTGCTGTCCTGGTTTGGGCCAGGACAGGATTAATTTTCAGCAGTAGTCAGGAGTGGGCATGGTTGAGGCCTGGGTGTTATCCTGTAGCACCTCTCACCATTGTGGTGAGCCCAGGAATGGGAGCCTGTCTCTCTTCTGGGGAGAAGAGGTTCATTCTGGTCGAGAAACATGGGGAACAGCCCGATCTGGTATTTGTTTATTGTCAGGGGCTTTCTGCGTGAGTAGTTTATCTTTCTTATACCTTTTCTTATTGTATTGTTGCTGTTATTGTTCATTTTCTTATCTCATTGCTGTTTCCAGTAAATTGTTCCTATCTGAACCTGTGATCTTAGCCCTTTGTGCCTCTGGTTGGAGGGGGAGGGGAAACCACACACACGTTTGTAGAAGGACTACTAAATTTGAGAATACCATTCCTAAACCATGACATGTTCTAACGGTGAGCATAGAGAGATCTAAAACTTGGTATGGGTCAAAGAACTGAAAGTAAGAAGAGGAGGGGAATGAAACCCGGAATACAGCATTGGTTTGCTCTGCTAATGCAGGAAGTCATTTAAGTGCACTCTGAGATAATGCACAAAGTGTTTGGTATGTAGTAAATATCTGTTTTAACCAGTAACTTTTGGCCTCATCTCTTCAAATATTCTTTAAATTCTTATTCAGGCTGTTTCCTGCATGTATTGCAACTAAATTATCAGAAAAAATTATCTACTCAAAACTGTTGGTTTAAGTAATGAGTCACTCTTCAAAAATTTAGGCTGTACTGATTCTAGAAGTATAGTTTGTCTGTTGTGTGTGTCTTTATTCCAGTTTTCTTGAATGGCATGAGTAGGGTGAGTAAGACTCAAAAGACTTGGAATGTCTCATCTCATTGTGTCTACTTATAGTGGCCTTATTTGTGTATCCTGCTGAGAGAACTAAAATTGCACCACAGGGAAACCTTTAGAATGAGACTCCCAAGCAGTGTTAACAGTGGTCTGCTGATTGTTAGAAGGCATGAAGCCCCTCAAAAAATGAACTACTATAATTTGATTTTAGGTAACATGGAAAATGTTGCTGTTCCTTTTTATATGTTTTAGGAATTTTTGATTTGTTTCTTACGTGCCACTAGTTTATAGCAATTTGACAACATTAAACAAGAGGATGGAAGGTAGTGTAAATGACAGTATCAGTAATTTGAGACGCAACAATCTGTTGAGGTATCTGTGAGGATTACAAACTCTAGTGTTCTTGACAATATATACAGAAACATTTTCTTGATCTACTGCTGCATAGTTTGTGCTGAGTAGAATTTGCCCCTTCTTTGCCAAAAAGCTAGCCTTATGTGAATGTTTCTTAAATATTTGTCAAATAGCTTAAAGGTGTTCTTTGTTTAACATATTGGTGGTGCAAAACATAAGATTTGAGGGAAGAAAGCAAAAAAATGTCATTGCTGTTTGGTGTTTCCTTTTAGGATTAATGAAAATAGACGTTGCATTTAAATAATTGATTGAGAAGGGTTTCATACACCAAATGTAACACTAAGGCTTGACTGCATTCAAAACTCTAAAAATTGCCTAATAAAAGAGGGGGCTTCACAGTATTGCTGTTCGGTGTTTCTGGCATTGGGCAGGTTTTTGATGTCCCAGCTTGGTGCAGAATCCTTAGGCATAATCTAGGCTGGTGCAAATTAAAGGAAGTTCAAGGCTGTTACAGGTTTTACCTGCATGTAAGGAGTCGTATCATACCTTGAATGAGCATCTAGCCTCTTGTTGCTGTGTTGCCACTCAGTTTAAATTACTCCTTTGGTACAAAACAAGACTATAATTTAATTTGGTTTAGTTAGAATGTGCTTTGTGTGACCTTTGAATTGTTTTAATGTCATAATCTAATTCTACAGAGTGCTCTGTTTTAGAGGAGTGTCTATGAACTGTCATAGCTGTTTAAAATGTAGAAGACTCTGCTCACTGAAAGTCTTCAGAGTTCTGTTACTGTGTTACTCTTCTTTAAATGTAAATGCCCCTATATGCTTGTTGTATGGTATTGTTTGACTGTCTCTTCTTCTAACTAAGCAGTATTTATACATATACTACAGAGTCTTTCAGCCATTTAAGTAACAAACTTAGTAGCTATGGTTAGGTTAATATCAAAGGAGCATCTTCAGTATTTTTTCTGCAAGTAGTTTTGAGTGTGGAAAAGGGTACAGGTGAACATTTGTTTTGACGTCTGAATACCAGTCTTTGTACAATTATCTTTGGAAGTTCGCTCACTCAGTGGCACCTTTTGCTCCCACAATGGGCTGTGGTCATGTGGATTTGCTGTCTGAAGAGCAGAGCATAGGTATTTAGTCTCAGTAGCAAGTGGGCTGTAAAATCAGTCCAGGACCTTCAGCTGGGTAGTTCTGACTTGTCTCAGTGAACAGGGTTGAATGCTGCATTCTTAGTGATGTAGCATTGTCCCTTGGGACTTGATTTTGTAGTGAAGTAAAAGCTGTTGAAGTCAAACTTGGAGCTCATGAATGCTTGGCTATTGTCAGATTAATTTGAATCCTGTCAAAACCTAGTTGTTACAAACAGCCTTAAAAAAAAAAAAAGTAGCTGCTTTTTTTTTTTACCATTATGGCATATTTGAGCTGTAATGTATAGTATCTCCTATAGAGTGCCCTATAATACAAAGAAACCTTCTCCTTGCCTTGTATGTGTACCTTTTTTCCCCCCTCTCTTAATTCTCTTTCCTTCTTTGTGGAAAATAGGAGGTGAACTAATGTCTGGTACATTATTTATTAGGGTAAAAAGATACAAAAATGACTCATATTTGCATGTGTGATCACCTGTTGTATTCTGATTTGCTACTGCACAAGTGTTCTTGCAGCATCTGAGACTAAACTGCATACCACAAACATGCTGTGGTGCCTTGCTCTCTAATAATTTGCTGTCTCAGGTTTAAATATCTGGAGGCTGGAAATGCATGCATGCAAGCAGGGCTTGGCTGAGGATGAATTACATAATGCTGTATACTGCCGATGTTACTGCTGAAGGTTCTAAGAACTAAGTTTTGAATCCTTTTGTGTGATATGATAAATTTAACACAAAAAACTGCTAAATAGCCTGATCATCTAATTAATGTGGGTTAACAAGGAGCAACTTTGATACAGGGCCAATTTAAAGCTACTTTTACTGTCTTCACCTTCAGGTATGTTGGTAGAACAGTTGAAAAGAAGTAGAAAAATGCCCCCAAAAGTCAAACTTGTGGTCTGAAGTAAAATAGCTGATAGAGGTCTAGAGACTGAGCTGCTCTGGGATGTGAACACTGTGCTTTCTATAAATGTCTGCCCAAAGCATGTTGCTGACATCCTCTCTCTGAAGGTACCTCTTTGTGAAAAAAGGTGCGAGAGAGAAGGATGTTATAATTATTCGGTAATGCCTTATGCATTTAACTTACAGTAATTGTGACTTGCTACTCTGCTGTCTGAAGTACTGCTTTCTCTTTTGGTGATTAAGCTATGGAAAATTGCAACCTCAGCTAATTAGTGGGAGTTGGCACATTCTAATTGGCAGTGCTGATCAAGATGAATTTCAGTTGGCCTGCTTGCCCTTCTGTACACCTGGTATATCACACTTGCCTCGTGTCATGTTTCAGTTGACTGTAAATGCTTCTTGTGGAGAAAGGCCAGTTCGTTTTTCAGTGCTTCATGCTGCTGTAGAACAAACATGTATGTATGTTTTCACTGATTGATAAAATAGCAATGGAAAAACAATGTATTTTAGAGTCTGAGTCCACCCGCAAAACTTGGGGGCACTGGCATGAAGAGTTAGTTTACATAATAATTCTAAATTTCTTGCAAAATATGTATATTTGAAGAGATTCAGATCTTGACATCCCAGAATAAGAGATGACAGTAACTAGTCATAGCTTAAATTGTTGAGTGGTCAGTTAAAGGGACACAACATAAAGAAAAAAATTGATATTTTTAAAAAAATGAGTAAGAGTATATGAGTACAGAAAGTACAGGTTTCAGTTCCGGTTTAGGATAGACTGTGGTTGCTGCTTTTTGCAGTTTTCTGTACTAATGGAGGTATCTGATGCAGTGGTAGATAATGAATAATAAAGTGGAATATAACTGATTTGTTTGGGAAAATTTCCTTGATAGTCTATAAAGAAAACATCTGATCAGTCTAAGCTGTGCAACAGATGTGATTTGCTCTATGGTAAACCACTTAAATGTGACCTCATTTCTTTCAGAATAATATGTTTGTTATTACTACTGGATTGTAGAAAACTATAAATTTATGTAAAATTTGGCGGAGCATCTACAAAAATCTTTCAACAGTAGAAGTGAAAAGTCTCAGTGGTATTTTTAACCCTTCCCCCCAACTTATAAACTCAGTGAATCGTGTGGCTTCTGAAATTGAGTGTGCTGTACTGTCAGTGATAGTCTGTAGTGTGTAGTGGCTATTTTAGTTGGGTTTTTTTCCTCATGTCACAACAAAGCAATGCTTTTAGTTTGGATCAGTCTGTGAACATATTTCTAGAATGCAGTTAAGGTGATATTTTTCTGGATGATTTTACCACTCTTTTGAGACTTGTAATGAACGTCAATTGACTTTTAAAAGTCAAATGACTTTTAATGACTTGTAATTTGATTGCTTATTATTCATAAAACAGTTAAGAACTTTTTCAATGGGAAAACAACCAGTTTATAAATGGAGCCAGACAGTTTGCATAAAATCTTAGAGTAATACAACAAAACTGAGTCTGGTTCAAACCAATACCTGACTGTAGCTCACAAGGAGAGAAAGAAATGGGACAGCATACTGGGAAGGTTGTGTAGCCATTCATATGGATAGATAACAAGAGGTTTGTACTGTGAGTTTGTTACTTGAAGCTGTGAGTCTGTGAAATGTGTTCTTTCTCCACCTATCTGGAATGATAATAATCTAAAATGTTTAAGCTTATTTTGCAGCTGTGCTAGTGTAGACAAGAGACCTAGAAGTCCTTACTTCAGTTACAGTGTGAACTGAAATACGAATTTTACGAACTCATAAAAATTTCCATTGCCGGCAGCTTTACCTGTCAAGTTTTCAACAGAGCTTTCTATTATTGTCAAAGTCAGCACTGAGAATCTGTCCTAGTGATAATCACTGTCACATGCAAGTAGTTCTAGATAGAGAAATATTCAAAAAAAACCCCCAGTTTTTCATGGGATTACATGTCTGTCCAGAAGGAGGCTGTTTCTGTTTCTTTCATATGCAGACAGACTTTTGTAGACTCATAAATGGAGCAAACAATTTCCCTTCAATTCTGTCAATGTGAAGCTGTAAACTGTAGCAGCTTGTCCGTAAGGGACAGAAATGTGATTTTTTTTTTTTTTTTTTTTTTGGTGATATCTGTGGGTAGTATTTTTAGTGCATCTGTAGTGATGAATGCTTATGTAGAGTGTTGCTGTTATTAAGGAAAATTGTTAATTATTCTCTGTGTATTTGAAGTAATTTTTCTTAGAATACTTTTGCATGTAGTTCCACTTTCCTTGGGCATGTTTAAGAGAGATTTAATCGTTTTCCTGTTAAATTTCTTCTGTCTTTTGATGTTTTCTTTCAATCTCCTCTCTCCTTCTCTTGTCAGCTCTCATTTTTGTGGTTAGGAGGCATAAGCCTGTAAAAAAATTCTTGTCAAAACAAGTTCTTAAGGCATCATCCTGGGAAAGCTTTTGTTATATTGCCTCAAATGGTTACAGCACCAGCTGATGTGTGTTTAGTTCTCCAAGGGTAGCAAGGACAAAGGAGTTGAGGCCGGAATCGGTTTAAGTAGATGAAAGTCACAAGATGCTGTCCTGATTTAAACTAAAGCAAAAGACTAAATTGTTCTGTGAAAGTTTTAATAAAGAAGTACTTCTATTGCTTCCATGCTTGTTTGTTTATAGTTTGCCTAAGCTTTCACAGGGGAACATGTAATGAAGAAGGCAAAATGCCAGAAACACCTTGGTAATGCTAATTTTTCTGAAATTATATTTGGCTAAACTTTTGGTTATTGTAACCTGCTTTTTTCTACTGCTTTTCTTCTAAGCTGTTGATTTTTACTAAACACCTAAGATAATTGAATTTTTCTTTCAGTTCATAACTGGACTCAAGAGGACACTCTTCAGTGGCTCTCAGATTTTGTTGAATTGCCCCAATATGAGAAGAATTTTAGAGACAGCAATGTCAATGGAACAACACTTCCCAGGTGAATAAATCTTCTGGAGTAGTTTCAAATAATTCCCCATAGGTTGCTGCATTAGTCTACATGGTAGGAACAACTGAGTGAACCTGAAGTTTAACAAGATACAGTCAAATGCAAGAAAAGAGAAGTGTCCTTGCAGTTCTGAAGAGGTGGACGCATTTTTCTTTCTGCAAGAATATTTCAAAATACAGCTTTCGTAAAAGTTTTATTTCTTTCTATGGAAGCTCTTATCAAAGGTCACATAATTCTGTGTGGTAGCAAACTTCCTTTTGAACATCTTCTGATCTGTTGTACGGGTATACACAGCAAGGTAACTGTAAAATACCTTTCCTGGAGTGTAAATACCACACCTGAGTATTGCATATATTTAGGCGTTGGTGTCACAAGTCTGTAAATATACCTTTAAGTATACTAAATGGATTTATTAAATATTTTCTTCAGAAAGGAAAGCATAGTTAAATGTTTTTTTCTTCTTTTGCCACGTGCTGATATGCATTTATATAGCGTTAGTGTTGTATTGTATTTCTCGCTCTTAATTGCATAGCTGTAATCTATATAACTGTGGGAAATGCTATTGATGTCCTTTTTTTGCATTGACTGATTTTGAATATAGTTTATGGAAGAGGTAACATTTTGTCTTGTCATTAACAGGATAGCAGTAAATGAACATGCTTTCATGATCTCTCACTTGAAAATAATTGACCGGAGCCATAGACAGAAGCTTCAGCTTAAAGCCTTGGATGTTGTTTTATTTGGACCTCTCACCCGTTAGTAACTTTTTGGAGTTTTTCTTATCTCTTGATTGTAAGAATTCAACAGAGCATATTTTCCATGATACTTGATACTGTAGATAGGACAGCTTATCTATTTTGTGGATTTGCTGATTGATTGCTTGGCATATGTTGTGGAACTCTGCAAGGAATTAAAAAAGGTTATTTAGGAGCTTTGAGCAGAACAAAGGTTCACTTCTGTGTAAGATCGTGTAGAAATTTTAGTAGAACTCCACTTAACAGATGGGTGTTGGCTTTTGTGTCACAAGAAGTGTCTCCTAAATATTTTTGACTGTTTAAATTACATTTATAGCTAAGGTTACATTCACTTTCTCAATTAGCTTGGACAGTCCATCTGGGATGCTGAAATGAGTGGGGATGACCTTCCCCAAGAAGCAGAAAGGAAATGGTGATACAAATCCAACACTTGCATCATTTTTGCATACTTGAGTTTAAGTGCAGTTAAATTTAATGCAGGAGTTCCACATCTGGCCCATTTTACCTTATGCAGCCATGTCCATACCACATCACCAGTGCTCTGCATGCTTGCTTGGATACAGTTACTGCTCTGGTACTGTGCATGTCAGGTGCTCCTGAACTAGTCAGGGCACCTCTCAGCTGGGGAGTTTTAGCGGGCCAGGGGGGAATAAAAGCACTTTGTATTAGACCTATAATGCTCACAGAAACTCTCTTTACAGAGGTGCAAGTGACTATAAAAGCTGTACTAACAAAGATTGACAAAGATATGTTATGTGAATCTTGGATATGATACTTTGACAATCCAGCTTTTACTTTTAAAAAGTACTGCTGTTACCATTTTAAAATGTACTTTATTTTTTCTGAGTGCATTTTTAACTCAGCATAGGGTATTCAAGTGGGTGCAGACTGAGGAGAACTTGCTCAGATCTAATTAACACCTGCTCGCCTGATAAAGTGCAATTGTGGAACTCTGTTTTAACTCTTAAGTAAAGATACAGAGTATTTACTTGTAAAGGGGTTTAGTAAGCTCTTCTCAGTCTAATGAATGTTTTAGTATAGATCAGGTAAATTATATTAGAGCACAGCTGCTTATGTTGTATGGAAAATGCTGTGGAATACATTTGAAAGGTAATTGTTGGAGGTTTGAGGTAAATGAGCTAGAATACTGTTTAGCATCAGGTTCTGTCACCTTTTTGGCAGGGGAGCAGGGGGGAAGGCCTTAGTCTGTTGCCTGTATCAATGAACTAGTTAATGATGGTGTTGTTCTCTGCACAGGTCCCCCTCACAACTGGATGAAGGATTTTATATTAACAGTTTCTATAGTTATTGGTTTTGGAGGCTGCTGGTTTGCATATACACAGAACAGAACCTCAAGAGAACATATCACAAAAATGATGAAGGACTTAGAAAGTCTCCAAACAGCAGAGCAAAGTCTTCTTGACTTGCAGGAAAGGTATAAAACCTAAAAGAAAAAAAAAACCAAAAACAACGTTGTCCTTTTGTTTTGAGGTTAAACACAAATGCAGATCCTTTACAGTCTTAAGTTTTTTGCATTAACTGCCTTTGGATTTTGTTCATCTTCCCTTTGCATGGAAATTGTGATTTCAGTGGTGCTGATTTCTTGGGTAGACATTGCTCCTGAATATTTTAACAAGCAATACAAACTTGTGGATGAAGGTAGAGAATAGAAGCTCAGTCTTTTTTCCTACAGATTTGCAAATGTATTGTTATTTTCATATAATTACAGTTTACTTTAAATAGATACATGGGAATGAGAACATTTTTTATAGTTTTAAGCTTTTAAGATTGAAACAGGCCTGAACTGATTAGTTTCTATTGCGTATATAGCAGTGTGAGAGTTGATAGTTTGTACTGCACCTGTAACACTTTTCTATAGAGACTTGTATTTTGGTACTGCACTTTTAATAATGGTTCACTTAAAAGTTTGGGTATTTTGCCTGGTGTGGATATCACGTTTTGTGATGTAATTGCTGCTGATTCATGAAGCTTGCAGAGTCTTTATTATCACAGAGTGGTTGAGGTTGGAAGAGACTTCTGGAGTTCATCTTGTCCGGCCCCTCCTGCTCAAGCAGGATCATCTAGAACAGGTTGCCTAGGACCATGTGCAGGTGGCTTCTGAATATGTCCAAGGATGGAGACTCTACCACCTCTCTGGGCAACCTGTGCCAGTGTTGTCACTCTCATGGTGAAAGTGTTTCCTGATGTTCAGACAGCACCTCATTTGCTTTGGTTTGTGCCCATTGCCTCTTGCCCTGTTGCTGGATGCAGTTTGTTATCCTGAGGACTGCAACTTTTAACAAATATGCTGTGTATTTTCTCATATTTTTTGTTCAATTGTGAAGGCTTGAGAAGGCACAAGAAGAGAATAGAAATGTTGCTGTTGAAAAGCAAAATCTGGAGCGCAAAATGATGGATGAGATCAATGATGCGAAACGTGAAGCTCATCGCCTAAGGGAATTGAGAGAGGGAGCTGAATGTGAGCTCAGCAGGCTCAAATATGCAGAGGAAGAATTAGTACAGGTATCTGCCAACTGTTTATAAAATTAGTGTTGACTTTAAATTGGCCCTAGTTTTTATTAGATCCTCAGTAGTGCTTAAAGCAGCATTCCCCAAATGCTAGATTTGAATGGAAAAATTCTGAGAGCACTTAATGATTATCTGTCAATCATGCCATTATCTAGTAAAATAATCCTGAAACTATTAGGAGCTGTAAACTTTGTATACAAGCTTATCATAATATTTTGGGATTCACTGAACAAAAATATATATACAAAAGCTTTTTTTCTCTGGTTATTAGAAGAGAGAGTAGCTTTGTTTCATTTGAACAGCAATACATTTGGATTTATTGTAGTAAAAAAAATTATCATCTTATAAAAATATTTAAACTTCAAATTAGGAGCTGTATATCATTGGAAAAATATGGAAGGTTATATTCTAGATTTCAGAGATGCTGGATTGCGTACCGGACAACAATCGGCACACACCAAAACTCTGTCAAGCTTTGGTATGGTCCTATGGTTAATAAAGGTGCTTATAATTCACCTCTTAGTTCTACTGATACTTTTGGTTACACTTCTATTTCTTCTTGGTTGCTAGGTTCGTATGGCTTTAAAAAAGGCTGAGAAGGAGTTTGAGTTGAGAAGTAATTGGTCTGTTCCTGAAGCTTTGCAGAAGTGGCTTCAGTTAACACATGAAGTTGAAGTACAATATTACAATATCAAAAGACAGCATGCAGAAATGCAATTAGCAATTGCTAAAGATGAGGTAATAAATTATTCTTCAGCTACTTAAAGATTTTTCTGATCTCTTGCTAGAGATATGAAATAGTAAACACAAAGTAGATAAGCATTTGTGCCTTTTTCTTCTCTAATTGTTTGCTAACTGTCAATATTGCTAGTGTTTTGTCATCTGTTAAATAGTTTCATTAGTTTCATGCATTTCACTTTACTTTGCTTTCTAGGCAGAAAAGATAAAAAAGAAGAGAAGCACTGTATTTGGAACATTACATGTTGCACACAGCTCCTCCCTGGATGAAGTGGACCATAAAATACTTGAAGCAAAGTAAGAGGGTTACCATGACAGGATGCATATTCTTTTGTGATTACTTGCTCCCAGAACAATGGCATTTTTGAGAGTTATGGCATTGAATGTCTTAGTGTTTTTGCACTTCAGAAGAGCAATTTTAAAATATTAAAATGTAAATATTTAGTAATGGATCTTCTGGTATGCTAGAATGAATGTGTTGCTTTGCTTTATCGATAAGAACAGTGTATATAATTTTAATATGTGCCTTTCTTCAGGAAAGCACTCTCTGAGTTGACGACGTGTTTGCGAGAGCGTCTTTATCGATGGCAACAAATTGAGAAGATTTGCGGGTTTCAAATCGCACACAATTCTGGGCTGCCAAGCTTGACCTCCTCTCTCTACTCTGATCACAGCTGGGTAGTTATGCCTCGAGTTTCCATTCCTCCCTATCCAATTGCAGGGGGAGTTGATGACTTAGATGAAGACACTCCTCCAATAGTTTCACAGTTTCATGGTAAGTGATGAGCTCAGTAAAAAAAAAAGAGGAAAAGCTGTGGGGACATGGGTTTTTCAAGTCAGGTGGGAGAAGAGTACTGAAACCAACCAGGAATAGATCAAAGTCAAAAGGACCAAAATCCTTTGTAGCATTTCAGATACTCGATCTAGTGGGACTTACATAAATGGAAAATTGGGTTTTACAATAAAGATAACATGAAGAAAAAGCCTTTATTTTGTTTCAATGGGAGCGTGGGACAATTTCAGCTAAGGTTCTGAAAGTGCTTGTCAACCTTGGATTGCTACTTAGAGGTTTGTAATGAATAGTGCTGAGTTTGTTAGCATATTTGTTCTTTCAGATGGAAGGGATGAAGTTAGTCCAGGGTTCCTTGAGCTATGAGGAAGATCACATCCCTTGGGAGGCCTTATGCTACATTGCCTTGCATGCATTCTTAAGTGGTTGGAACAAAATCCTGTTGTTGTTCAAGAGAAGCTTTCAAGCAGAATGTTTGTGTTTGGATACAGTGGGTTGTTTAAGTGTCCATCAGGGAGGCCGAGTTCTGGAGGGAGAGAAATCCATCTTTAGTTAAACTATGATCAGAAGATATACACTGGGGATTCAGACCACCCTTGTATCATGAGTCGTTGTGTCAGAACAAGAGTCTGTTTTGTGGAGGTTGTGATTAACTGGACTCTAGAGGCAAATCAAAAAGATGAGCTCCCATGCAGCTATTCAAACAAGCTGTTTTAAGCTGAGGAAGGAATAGGAACTAAAACTGTCACGTGGATACATTTTTCTTCCAGGGCTGGGATTCTCAGAAGAAATTCAAACTGTATTTTAAAATAGCCTAAGGTCGCCACTTTGCTGGCTTCACTTAGTGTGCCTTGGGCACTTGTTTTTCTTCTAAATCTAACCAACTTTTTTTTCTTCAAACTACATTGAAAAGTTCATTAATCCTCTTGCAACATTACTTACTGCAAGTTCTGATCACTTTTAAGGAAGGCTGTTTCTCTAGTTGTCTTCAGTGCAAATCCTTTGATTTTGCCCTAGCAAAACAAATTTATTGGAGACCCAATAAAATATGGAGTTAAGCTTCCAATTTTATATAGAGAAGCTTGTGGTCTGATTTCAGAATGAAGAGTTCCATTTATTGTCATGATTTTCTAGATGGTCTACAATGCCAGCACTTGGATACATGTAAAAGACTTCAGACTTGTGGGGTTTTTTTTCACTCTTCTCGTTTAGCTCTTGCTTAGAAATGAAGCCATAGAAGAGAGTGCAGTTGATTGAAAGGAACTGCAATTAGAAAAGGATTGTACTGTTTACGAGAGCATACTTAGCTGAAACTTTACTGTATGCTTTTGCAATTATGCTTTAATTTATTTTTTTTTTTTGCTAAAGATCAGTCCATTTGCAAGTATTTCTCAGTAATGAAAGTAGTCTGAATCTTAGTAGCACTACAAAAAATTTTTTTTCTTCATGAATTTTGGGAAGGCATAAGAACCTAGTGTTGTCAAAGTTATCAGATGAAGGAAGTGGGTAGTCCTTAGTTTACTAGCATTTAAAATATCTATTTGGTAAATAAAACATGGAAATACTTAGGAGTGGGGAAGGAGAGGAAAGGATGCTAAATGATCTGTTGTTGAAACTAGTGTTGAGGAGTCAAATTATTGTAGGTTAGGTCAGTAACTGCTGAATTATTCCCATCCTTTAGACAAAAGTAACAAATGCACACGAGGAAGGACAGAAGCAAAATGGCTTGTCTTGGTCATGAGGCTCAGGAAAAATGTATTGTGCAGGAGGTCACTTAAAAAGGGGGTGTTTCGGTCACTGGATGTAAAATGGACTGGGCTGTTGCCTTACCCCAGCATCCTTTGGACTCATAAGATTTACAGAATTTGAGGTCTGTTGAACAGGTATTTTGTGCCAGAGCAATTGTGTTGATAGGCTAATATGGTGTGAAATAATAGAGCTGTTTGATCAATCTCAAGTTGAAGAACAAAAATGAATTAAGAAATAGTGTCTGACACTGGAAAAATGTCCTTTCAGCAGGAAGGTGACAGTGAAACTTTCTACTTTTCCATTGACTGATTAGGATTCAGCTTGTTCCTTGATTTAGTGAGTTTCTTTTGCAATGGAAAATTCTTCATGTTAAATTTTCATAGCTGAATTCTTCGTATTCCTGTGTATATACACCTACAAAGAGTCAAAATGCTTGTTACTTCTCTCAAAATTCACTGATGGTGCAATCATTTTTGTTTGATTGTTTAATGCCATCAAGTAGGATGGCATCTTATTTTCCTGGATCTGTAGTACAAATTTCCTAAAGAGATTCTTATTCTTATGTTAGTTCACATTTAGTCTTTGAGAAATTTTTTTGTAATGACACAAGATGATTTTTGAGCTCCCAACATGCTTTAAAGGTCAGTAGGGAATTTCTCAAAAGTAAAATTAGAAGTTTGATTTACTTGACAGCTCTCATGTTGAGACTCCCAAACCTTTCTTTTCTACTCAGGAGTGGAAATAAATCTACGTGTTGGCAAAGGTGCAGTTATTTGCTGTTTAGTCAAAGTTGTGATTTCCTGTATGAAAAGAGAGTGGACAACTTGTTCTTTTCTGAGGTTCCAGGAAGGGAAACTGTAGCCTACATGATCATTAACTGGCATTGCAGAAAATAAAATGTATTTTGTCAGGCTAGACATCCTTGTCTACAAAAAAAATCAAAGAGATTTTTAGTGTGTTGTGTTTGTTAAACAATTTTGAACAGCAGTAAGGGTCTGGTGTATCTTACATAAGCAGTGATTCATTCCGTGGGACAGTTTGAGGAGGGGTATGAAACATCCTGAGCCTTGTAACACCTATCCTGAAAACAGGTCTGTAGATTTATTTCTGTACAAATATTGCTGCCTAATAATCTTTTGAAGGAGGAATTGGATTAGGAACATTGGAATTTATCACTTCTTGTTGGGTACTTTGCTGATGAAGTCTTATGTGGCTGTCTTCCTCCATTCTTAGAATTTTTGTTTCCAGAAATTCATAGTTAGCCTGTCAAGAGACAATGTTATCTAAAAGGAAGTTCTTGAGCTCAAAAATAGGTTGAATTATGTATTTTCTGTCATGTTACCTCAATGAAAGTGGTCTTCTCTATCTAACATACTTTTCTACTAGCGTAGTGTATACCAGTTGGCTGTTTGGTTAGTCATACCAACATTTTGCAAAACTTTTACATTTTCTTCTAACCTCCAAATCACCACACAATTAAAATACAGGACATTTTGTAACACGCTAATTTCAGCACTGCTATTTTCAGTTTATGAAGGGTTGGGAGTTTCAGTAGAATCTTTCTTTTTGTTCTCAAGAGAGCTCAGTGAGCCAGAGTTTTGGTGTACTTGGTCAGGGTAGTATTTGCAGGCCCAAAATCTCTGCAGTTGCATCTTGATTAGCTGCTTCATCTAACTGTAAAATGTATGAGGCGTGCCAGTCTTTCTCTGAAACTGTCAAGCAATGTCAAGGTTGTTTAAAAGTCACTGTCACTGAAGCAGATATCTGCTTCTTAGTCTTCAGAGTAGATACTGTTAACATCAATGTCACTTGGAGGGTTTTGGTTTGCTTTTTCTCTGCCTCAGGGTCCATTGTAAAACCTCCCAGCACACTGGCAAGAAGCAGTAGCTTGTGTAGATCAAGACGCAGTGTTGTGCCATCATCTCCACAGTCTCAGCACGCTTTGCACTCCCCTGACCCTGACATCCTTTCTGTGTCGAGCTGCCCAGCTCTCTATCGAACTGAAGAGGAGGAGGAAGCCATTTACTTCTCTGCTGATAAACAATGGTACGGAGATTAGCAAACAGCACTGCCAGCTCTTGATAGGATTATTGAGACTAACAGTTTAGAATTAGAGGTTAAACCAAGCCAAAAGTTAAAGTAATCTATAGGATAATATAAGTTAATATAGTCTACATGGAGCAGAGAGTTCTTGTCTGGTATGTGTATGTAAATAGCTAGCATGTCATATACAGTTAAGTAATGTTACAATCCAGGGTGCACTGAACTAACCCTGATTCTCCATTACAATATGTTACTGGCTTTTACATCTGAAACTAGGATCAAAAGCAATGTCAGCTACTGGGCGAAGAGGAGATGGATGGTAACACAATTCTTACAGCATGTTGAGCGTGTACCTACTCTTGTTACATGGCCTCATAGGAAAAGGTTAAATTCCTTTTGGAAGGAGCAAATGAGCTTGTTGAAAGGTAGGGACACTTGTCCTGAAGAAACTTTTTGTATATGATAGGCTTAAATCTCCTTCTTTCATTTCATAACTTTTCTGACTTCATGTGCCAGAAAGATAGATTTTGTTCTTTGAAGTGAGATACAAATGCCTGATTCTGGGCAGATGCTGCTGCCCGCAAAAGCAAGATCGCACAAACTAATTCCCTTAAGTTTAGATAATAAAATTATGTAATGCAAGTTGTAACTTAAAATGTTTAAGTAAATTTTATTTTGTTGTTTAATTAACTACTAAGGAAAAGTGTGGGTGGTGCTTTTAGACTAACATTATCGATTCTAAATTAATTTCCTTTTTAACTGTATGAAGGAAATTGTAGTTTCATTATATTTTCTCTTCTCTCTGCTCTGACTCAGGGAAGTACAGGAAACCGGTTCGGAATGTGACTCCTTAAATTCATCCATTGGAAGAAAACAGTCTCCTCCAGCAAGTCTTGAGATGTACCAGACAATTTCTCCTCAGAAGGTATCGCCAGAAGAATTCTCACTTGAGGAATCGTCTACAGGAGACTCCTCTTCTCTAACTGCAGATATTTCTAGGGGTTCTCCTGACTGTGTAGGCATGGCAGAAACTAAGAGCATGATCTTTAGTCCTGCAAGCAAAGTTTATAATGGAATCCTGGAGAAGTCTTGCAGCATGAACCAACTTTCAACTGGGATCCCAGTCCCAAAGCCTCGTCACACCTCGTGTTCTTCAACCGGCAGTGATAGTAAACCCAGCCATGAAGCTGCTTCTGTCCCTCGGATAAGCAGCATCCCACAGGACCTCTACCAGAATGGTGAAAAAAATAAAAAGCCATCAAAAATAAAAAACCTCTTTAAGAAGAAGTGTAAGTGATGTGGGCAGAAGAAAACCTATAGTAATATTATGAGAACTCTATTTTTTAAATCTCTAGGAATGTAATTCCATTTGAGCATTTCAGACTGGATGCTCTAAATGGAATACTCTGTAGGTCTCCTATATTTAATGACTGTACTCTCAACGGTTGTGCCAGCTGTCAATGAGAAATCATTAAAAAGTTCAGACAGTTTACATTAATTTCTGCCTATTTATTTCTTTTTTTTTTTTAGTTTGTCTTTTTCAGCTTTTTTTTTTTTTTTTTTTTTTTTTTAAATTTGATTTGTTCTGCTTTTTTAAGTTTATTCATAAACCATTTTTAAGCCACTTTGGACTCCAAAGCTTTAATGGACTAGTAAGCCTTCCTGGGCTTACCAAAGTTTCTTGTTTACTGGAGCATCTTCCTATCTTTCCATAGAAATAGGACATTTATCTACTGGACTTTAACAAAATAGAAGAAGTAGAAGTAAATGAATTGCACTACTGTTTTACAGACTGGAACAGTCTCTGCAAGTGAAACTGAAAGACTTATATTTGACTGAGAAGATGAATCTTTTCACTTTTAGATCTTTTGGGGTTTTTAAGTAGAATTTAGCATTTCTAATTGACTTGATTTCTGGAAATGGAAATGTCATGCTTTTATTATGGGAAGCTTTGTTAGATGCATTTATTATTAGAATGGTTCAAGTCCTGCTGTAAAGATCATTTTTTTCCCAGGACTTTCACTGTGATTTTAATTCACTGTAGGCTGTATGACAAACAAACAAGAAAAAAAAAAAAAAAAAAAAAAAAGGAAAAAAAGTAAATTACCAAGAGAACAGGCTCTTGATTCCTTATGCAAGATGGTTGTGAAACTTGACTGAAGACTGAAAAAATTCACTCTCTCAGAATCAGGAGAGGGAATAGTAGCTTTTGTTTACAGGTTGACAGAAAATGGACATTTGGGTTGTGAAAGTTTGTACTGTGGTAAAGATAAAAAATTGGAAACGTTGTGCTTGGGAATGTTCCAATTTTAGCTGATGCTTGTTTCAGACATGTTTCAGAGGTCCTGTTAATTGGAAGCTGTTGCAGGCTACATTGCTTATGCTTACTGCTGTGTATAAGTTATTATATTTTTTGAATTAGCTATTATTGTCTTAATGTCCTCCTTTTGTAAGATTTCATACACTTTATTTTTGTATAGTTTGAAGATTTAGCTGTTCAGAGATGTCTGAAGTAAATGGTATAATTTTATAATGTATACTGTTATACTAACTCATAATTTTAGATATAAAAATAGATATAAAGATGAGATGACATGCTTCAGATAAAAGCAATTTTTGTGAAGCTTTTTTAGGGAGAGGTGAAATTACTGTGAGGTAACAAGGAAGCCTTCTTAGGGTAGCAGTAGCTAGTTTTTCAAAAACATCTTTTTATTTATTTTTTTTTTAATGGAGACAAATGTTTGGCTTAAGCAACAGTGCCTTTTATTCAGTTTGAAAATATTAACACTGAGCAGGAATTTCTTCTGAGGTACATTCCAAAGAAATATCTCCTGCTCTAGTCAACAAGCAATTTATCCAGTGATGACTAAATGGTCTCAGATCTTCCATAGGGGTGTTCTAGTTGCCTCAGTAGCAGGTGCCACTTGTGATGAGGGGCTCACTTCTTGCCAATATGTATGTGATGTACTGTATGAAAGAATTATTTCACAGACTGCCTACATTTTTTCTAGTAAGGAGCCTTCAAAACCTGTAGCTAGCTGAAATCAAGTGATATGTGTATTTTCTATCATTTTCTATTTAGGTTCCACTGTGCATACCCAATGTATTAGTTCTCAAGAAGTGGTGGTGATTTTAACAGATTTACTGAGGTTAGTGGCATGGTTGAAAGAGAAGGGTTATAAAATGAGGTGGAGACCTTGCATATGCAAGTATTTTAAATGTCCTGGCACATTGCTTAATTCCTTGAGAGAACAGAAATAATCCAGAGTTTTGTTGCCTAACAGAGACTGAAGACCATCTATGCAGAATAGCATGGGACAAATCAACTGTTTGATAAAGTTTGGAGAAGAAAAAATTGGTGGAATAGAAAATAATGAGAACATTATATTGTTCCATTATTCTCTGAATCATCAGATTGAACAACTGTAGCTTCAAAAGAAAAAGTAATCACAAGATAACAATGGTCTCTTTGAAGAAAGATTATACTCTGATTATATTCTCTGTACATGGCAGACAACAAAAAGCAGTGATGAGAAAAGACTTGTGCTGAAGAACCACCTCAATGTTGAGCCTTCAAGAGCTGTAGTTTAATGCCTGATTAAGTACTTGAACATCTACAAAGGGAACAATTACTTTTATGCAAGTAGGGAACTTATTGTGCCTCCCAAGCAACATGGAGAAGACTACTACCAGAACAATCTTGATGCACTTGAGAAGGCTATAGCAATAATTGAGTTTAAAATAAGATCTGGGGCTGGATAGTAGATCTTGGTGTGAGGCTTGAGTAACTTGTCTCTGTCATTACCAACAAAGATGAAGTGGCATTTTGGTACTGGAGAGTAAACATTTACATGTGGAACAAAACCTGGTACTGAGCAGTGGAAGGGCAGCAGTTTTTAATTCTGATATCAAAATTGGGCAAACTTAAATACTGGGAAGCCAAAACAGATTAATTCAGTTTTCTGAAGTACGTATAACTAAAAGTGAAATAGTGGAGGTATTGAACTCTTCATTGGCTGTGAGTTAAAGTGTTAAATATATTTTTTTAAAAAACGATTAAACTATTTTCTGGGAAAAAATATTTCATGATGATGTACAAACAAATCAAATGAGATTATCATAGTGATAGATTTTGGCTTCAAAATGGCAAACCCTTGGAGCACAGACAATGCTCCAAGTGTATCAGCAGCTGTCCTGTAACTTTATAGCTGCTTCTTAATAAGTGTTAGAGAATGAAAAGCTTAAATTAATACAGTCAGAAGTAGTGAGTACTATATGTTGGAACACAAACTAAGTTTAAGTTGAGTTTTCCATTATTTTAATAACCACTTGCATTTCTTGCCATTTAAATTTGTCCACAATGTAAGCGGCTTCCATTGCTCCTACTGCAGAAATTCCTGTCTTGAAATGGTTTGAGTCATTTTACCGAGGGATGTTGAGAACACTGGCTCTAAGGTGGATCTTCACTGGCAGTCATCAAATCCAGCCTTAGCATTGAAGTACCTGGCACATGTCCACATCTAGGAAGTGAGACTGTGCCTGAAAAGATTCTCTGTTCCGGCTCTATTCCCTAACAGTGTAACTTGAACTCGCTGGCAGTCAGGGACTCCAGCCAGCATTCCAACCACTAAGATTCATAGGACATATCAGTCACTCGAGACTGTCAGCTAGTGTCATTAGAGATTGGTTTGGGTGTTTTTTGTTTGGTTTGTTTGTTTTGGGTGTTTTTTTGCTTTTATGGCTAAAATCCATGTTCTGTTTTTAATTCTCTGGTATTTCAGAAGATGAGGCTCTTGCTATTTAAATATTTTGTTAGAGTACTTTGTCGGGACAGCAGCTCCTTTGTGGAAATTGTCTAAAAGACTTCTTCCTGTTTAAGGTTGCTGTTTAAGTCACTTGTAAAATGAAGAAGTGCCAAAGGTGTGGTTCTATATAAAGAAGAAAAAAACCCCCAAATCTTCCAAAACTAAACAAACCCAAGGCTTTCCACAATTCTTACTAAAGCTATTTGACACTTGATTAGCATAAAAGTTCTGGGAAAGGCATTTTGGTTGTCATGGGGAATGCTTGTTACCATCTTGTAGTGGGCTTAAGAGATTAAAAACAGTTGATTGTATTTGGGATTTTTGGTTTTTCATTTTGGTTGGTTCCCCTCCATCCCTCATCCCCACAGCTCAGTGATGGAACTTAAAATTATTCATTGACAGTTCCAACCATATGTCAACTTTTCTTCCCCCACCAGTACCTAGGTAGCAGATTACCTTCTATTTCCTGAAGGGCAATTTGCTGAAAGAGGAAAAATTCTTAATCATAGTCCAAGTAATAATGTTGTAGTAAGAATATAGTTTCTTGCTTGGAAGTCTAGAAGATGATGAAGCCAAGAATACTTGATTTCAGTTTTCTTATGATATTTATGGATGCCACCTGGAGTTAGGCAGTAATTTACAACTGATTGAAAGCCTAGAAAGATAAAGCTAATTAGAAATTAAAGCTTTTAAGATTTTCCCCTTTTGTTTCCCAAAATATGAAAACGTGGCATGCACGGGAGGAAAATGAGCTGATTAGTATTTCTTGTATCACCAGCTTTTAGAGTTTCAGGATAGTTTCATTCCATTTCCACGATGCATTGCTAGAGAGGGATTGCTACCTTACCTTAATAAGTATATAATGAATTTTTTTTTCCATTTAATTACAACCATATTTGTGAGCAGTGGAGAATAATTTTTTTTTTAAAAGCCAAATAGAGGAATTACTAATTCTTGGACCTCTTATCTGTTTATCCTCCTATTAAGTAAGATGAACACATTTTTCTAATCTGTTCCAGTTGCTCTTACTGTAGGGGTCTGTTACTCTCTCATGTTTGAATCACTGCTCCAAATTGCTTGTAGGCATTTTAATCCTGGATGTTGCATCTTCAGTGATTCATGGTGAAGCCCCCTATGGCTGGTTGAGTCTAAGTGCTGCTAACATTTTCTGCTAGTGATACAGATGCTGGGAAATTAATAACCAAAAATTGCCTGCACAGTTTGGCTGCCTGACTGTGTGTAGATGTTTAGGTGACCATTCTTTGAGGCTTCAGTATCTGGTTAAATGTGTCATTCAGGTGTTCCACAGATAATTTTTGCTTCCAGCCCAGTACAGATGCTGTTTTTTTGACTCTCCACTTAGTTCTCTGTTACATGAACAGAATGCACCAATTCACATGAATGGTAACAATATAAAACTTTAAACTGTTATTCCTGGGTGCTCTTGCATCTGACATTGCTTAAGCAGATGGTAGGACTTACCAGTCCACTTCAGGCATTCATAAATTAAGTAGATTTGTGTTATCTTTTTCTTTACAACTTTAAATCTCAAGTTTACCAGATTGTGTGTTTGTGTTCTGTGTATTTAATGCTTCACTGAAATGAAAGTGGGAAGGTTGGTTTCTGCTTAGATAGCACATTTGAGCAAGGTAAAAAGAGAAAGAAAAGAAATGCCTCTTGCTCATTGGAGAGGATGAAAAATGTTCAGTGGTATTTAATCTCCTCCTAAGGAACACTCACAAGTTAGATTGCTGGAGATAAGAGGTACATTCAGTCTCAAGGCTTTCAGATCAGTAACTTTTTATCCAGCAAAAATATCCACTTTCTTCTTTAGGTGTACTCTTCAGGGCATTACTATGTTATTTCTAATTTCTGTTTTTCACCCAACATTTAATTTAGTAGTTACAGTACTAACCAGGGTGATTGCCAGACCTCAGAGCAGTTTCAGATAACTTCCAGTAGCATGTCTTAATGCCAGTTTTGGTTTAATATGGGCTAAAGACATCTGAATCAATACTTTGTCCTTCACATTCCTTTTATTTTAATTCAACTCAGTTCTTTGTGATCCATCTCCTGCTAAAAAAATAAACAGGTACTGGTAGTTGCTTATAGTTTGGAGTACTACAGTTTTTTTCAGTTGGGAATTACTGATAGATAAATGGTAAATAGTTGCCTTTTAAAGACTTGGTCACACTTGGAATTGTGAAAACACTGCTGTACTTCAGGCAAACGGGATAGAGCATTAGCTGGTGTGATTTGTGTATGAGTGGTGAAGTTATCCTTTAATTATCCTTTGATTGTTTATTTCTGTCTTAAGTTAATGCTGCACAATTATTTTCAGACTTGAATTAATTTAAAATTAAGGTCAGTATGTCCAATCCTACAAAAGTCAGCCTTCAGTTGTCAGCCATCACTCCATTCTTACAGAAATTAATGACAATCTCGAATATTTGTACTAGCTTGTTAGCTTGTTGGGTGGTAGAATGGATTCTGGTAAATCTCCAGGTGGAAGGCAGAGAACTTCTGAAGTGAACTAGATAACCTGTGTTCTTTATCAACTTTCAAATCCATCTCCCAGTAAGATGGAGTCTCCCCAGGGGAATGTGGATGTACTTACTGCTTGGAACTTTGTAGTTAATTATATTTGGCTCTCTAATTCTAATAACTTGCATGTGTGCTATGCTTGCTTGCTTTTCAATAGCTGACAAAATCTATAGGAGATCTTGGGAGTTTGTCTTAAAAAATTGCTGTTAAAAAAAGACTGGCAAGAGCAATCTGTCAGGCTGTGAACTGAATAGAATGAACAAAGAGACCAGCTGTTGTCTAAAAGTGTTGTTTAAATAATTCTTAATGAAATGAATTGGGTGGCATGTCTGTTTTCACATTGCTCTCCTCCAAGCAACGAATATAATTAGAATACCCTAGACTTCAGCAAGGCTGTTTGGGAGATGTCTTGCTCTGTTTTTATTTTTTAATTTAAGTAACATTGAGTTGTAGTAAGTGTTCAGCATATTAATGCCTGACTTAAAAGATTAGCAGAATTTGAATGACTTGCATTGTTTTGTTTAATTACTGCTTTATAAAAATGTAGATACTTGCAAAAAGCCCGTTGGATCTGGATTTGTTTTAATGACATAGCAAGAAGAGGACCAAGACAAGTAAATATGTGCAAAATTTTAATCTTAAGATGCTGTACTGTTCTGGGAAGAGATGTTCTCCGTGCAGATTCTGCTCTTCCTCTGTTGCTCTTGGCTTCTGTTTGTTTTCATTAGTTGAACTAAAAGAAGAAACAAAGCCCTCAGACTGACTAGTTTCTGTCTCTAATATATACACTGTACTTGCTTTTAATCACACCTATTGCATGTTGTTAATGCTGTACACAAATGCATTTGGAGTATTTCTTTGGTGTTGTACAGCATGATGCATTTCATTCTTTTCTAGTTTACCTCCCATTAGCTATATATTGCTTTACAACTGGAAAAAACCCTGAATTTTTGGGAATTTAGTCTGTTTGCATATAAAAATACTTTTTTTTCCCCCCTTTTCTGTGAGTCTTATGAGAAATGTCCTGCTTGGAGAGTCTCAGACAGTATTTTCCTGTGTTTATTCATGTTACTTTGCATTACTTTATAAGTGAAAATTGATTTTATTGATTTCTGATGTGTTGTTGCACTTAATGTTGAATAAATCTGACTTTCATTTTGAAAAGTGAAACTGTGTAAATGAAAATGTTATGTAATTTTAATTGATCTTAGCCTGTCCCTGAGTATATAAATTTTTATTTTATTTTAATCTTGAGATAATTTTTCTTGGTTCTGCTTAGAGTTCTGGCCAGTATTTCTTTTTTTATGCTGTTATTAAAGCTTGACAGCAATATTACTGTGAAGGGAAAGGTGAAGACTGTTTTGTTTGGCAACTAGGGTGCTACAGTCAGGCTTGTAATTCCTGAGTCTTGCTCCTTTTGCTTGAGAGCCTTTCTGAGAGTTGCTTAACATTTTGAAGGTTTGGGATTTTGGGCTTGTGCTGGTTTTTTTGTTTTTGTGTTTTTTTTTTTTTTTTTTTTGGTTTTTTTGTTTTTGTGGTTTTTTTTTTTTTTTTTTTTTTTGTTGTTGTTGTTGTTGTTCTTTCTTTTCTTTTCCTTTCTGAACAAGCTGAATAGCCTTTCCAAGTGACTGCTGAAATATGTTGCCTTGTGATTTTGAGCATGAGGATTGGTCTGAGAGCCTGTGGCTCTCTACCAGAAAAAAAAAAAAATCCTTATTGCTGTTTAATATTTTTAACTTGTGGCTCAGAGAAGGAAGAAGCTCAAGAGCTTTTTCAATGCAGCTTCTCTTGTAACCAAAAATCCCACTTATGTGGAGGTGGTGGGGTAAATCAGTGAGTGACAACATGGGTGAGCCACAGGATCAATGTGAATCATGTTTGGAGAATTTAAATTAGTTTTTTTCCAGATAAAAATGGGTATTGATAATTGAATCTGTATATAAATTGTTCAACTGTAGTTGTCTAATACAGCCCACTTCAGAAGCAATAATTTAGTGTGTGTGTGAGTTGGTCACTGGTTTCACTTCAATTTGTCCTTAGTGTTCTTGATTAAACAGTGTTAACTGTTTATCAATGGAGAAATCATACAGGCAAAGCCTAAATCAGCATCTTGAGAGAGCTAAATTATTGGGAACTTGCTGTTAATTTCTCCTGCAAATGTTGATTGAGCTATTATAGCATAGCTTATAAGAAGTGGCTTATTTTACTGCAAAACTTGGCACCCAAGCAAGTGGAACACAGAGCGTTCTGATCCCAAAGGACATTACTGAGCTTTGATTAATTAACAGCTTCAGCAAGTTGGTATGCAGTCAGTGAAGTGATGGTTTAATTTCTTTTATTTCTGATGAACTGCATTTGACTGCTGTTGAATCAGAGTCTGTTGCCTTATGCTGTCAAAACTAGGCTCTTAAACTGATAGTTTTTCCAATTTCACTGGGTGATGGACTCACTTGTGAAATTCTATAGTATCCTGCTTTCCCTAAGTGAGATGGAGGATGTGAAATAGGGACAGGTAATCTCCTGTAAGGTCTTTTGGGCATTTAGCTGTTCCTAGGCATAGTGTGTTCCTGGTTATGTTGGTTCTGGAACAGTTTTGGAAAGGTCTATGATATACTCCCTGTTCCTTTGAGTGCCTTGTGAGGATGTGCTAAGTATCCACAAATATGTCAATACAGTGGAAAATATTTCTTTATTCAATGAATTCATTTGTATTCAACGAGAAGTTTAGTTTAGTTCAATTAGTTTCACTGAATTTTCTGCCCTCTTAATGCTGCAATACTTGTCTGCTTCAGTCCTTCCTCTTCTACTTCTGTGTTACAAAGGGGAAGTTAAATAGTTAAATAAATTCTGAAGGCCAGATTTTGTCTGTATTCTAAGAGGTCTTATCTTTCAGCCTGTGGCTAATCATACTCTGGAAGCAATTTCTGAACCTCATGCTGGATTTCCTGTTGTACTCTTTACTACTAAACTATTCACTCTCCAGTTTTCCTTACCAGTTTTATACAGAAGATGCTTAGCAATAGAGAAATATTCCACAATTGCAGCCTGGGGTGAAGGCACATGAATAATTGTATGGGTAAGGAAAGATAAGGGACAGGGGCCCAGCAGAAGAAGGGGTATACCATGAATTGTTTGTACTCTGGAATGCAGGAGTCTGGAATAGTGATTAAAGGTACAAGTTACATATGAGGGAAGCTCAAACACAGACTATGTAATTGATATTTGGATTTTCCCCCCCTCCCTTATTCCTGCTCTTATGAAATACACCCTTTTTTAAGGTGTAGATGTAAGATCCTGAGGAGAATTGACAATGGAAATCCTGCTTTGTGTTAAAAAAAAGTCAATTCTGCTTTCTGCTCAACCTATAGTGTGTATAAGGCTTTTTTTGTAGCAATTTTAGATAAAATACTTTGAGAAAGATAAATAAAACATCAGAAATATATCTGATATACCACTCGAGATAGAATGTCATCTACCAGGAACACTGCAAGATAGATAGCTACCCTAAATATCTAGAACAACAAAAACTCCCAACAATTCAACCAACAGACCCTGCCTTCCAAAACCCCCAGGTCCCAGCCCTGTTGTGTTTAAAGTTTTTTCTTTTTTCAAATTGCTGTTGCCTAGTTGGAGCATAGAACAGCTTGTATAAGTGCAGTTTACATTGTCAGAGATTTTGATTAATTTCAGAAGAAGCAGTAGAGACATAAGAAATACAACACTGAGTTCTGATAAAGTTGGCAAAGTCAATGTATCTCCAGTACCTATCAAGCAAAGGGCTACAGAATGTGAACTTTCTCTAAGAGGGTTCCTGTCACTTTGAAGAGATCTTACATCTAGACATTTTTTGGCCATAGGTGTGCTTTAAGTCTGTAGTTTCTGCTTTGATGTATGACTTCTGATTTGTAAACAGTAAAAATTCCAAAATTAATATGTAGAAGAAAAAATCAATTTCAAAAACCTCAGTTTATAAACTTCTTAGAGAAAAGAATACATGTTTCAAAGACAAGTTTTCTAGTGTAGACTAACTAAATATAACAATTAATTGTGTATTGGTGATCTTCATTTCTTTCAGTCAACCCATCTTTCAGCTCAACCCATCAGTCCCAGCATCACCTTCAACATGAAATTGTTTTGTAGTTAATCTGACTTCTGTCTTGTGTAATGCTATGAAAAGTTTCTGCAGTGCAGTCCATGCTCTTCAATGGACTTGTGCAGCCTCTAGTGCCTAAAGCAGGTCTGGGACACCTCTGCTCCTTTGCTGTTGGCAATGTATCTCCTCATCCTACAGGCAGATCTAAGGCTTTTAAAAAATTATTTTCAGGGTTTTTTATTGGAGTTTTACTTTGTTGAGCCTGGAATATTCAGTCCAGCAGGTCCGGCCAGAGCTACTGTGCATTGCTAGTGATCAATCGTGTGTCTGAGAGAGCTGCTGTAGCTACACAGCACCATTGCTAATATTTGCCAGAAACAAATATACCAACTGGGCTTCTGCAGGTAGTGGAGAAAATTCTCTAAGTTTTGCCTAAATTATGCAAATATAAATTAAGGAAAACTTTCAAGAAGCTCTAGTTACTGCAGTCTTGAATCAGGTTATTCTCTTGAAAAGAAAAAAAATTAGTAATATTTTATTCTTCAATATCCTTAAGTAGTGTGCATAAAAGGAAACATAGTAGTTCTTGGAGTTCTACAAACCCTTTGTGACAGTGTTCATGAGATAGGCACGAATTAAGAAACTAAAAGGAGTAATATGTTTGTGTGCTTGATAGAAACAGTGAATGCACCTTGTTAGATTTTTCAGTCGTTATTTTCCTTAAAGATGGAACATGCATTAAAAAAGTGTACAAGAGCAATTAGATGATTAGTTTTGTTAATATCATCTACTTTATCCTGTAGAATGCTCTAGATGTAGTTTAGATGTGAGGAAAGAGACTTGGCAGCCTCATGTAGAATTTGGTGTTGAGCTGCTAATCAATTTGAATTTGCACAACATCGGGTTTGGGATTGGATGTGTACAAATAAAGTGATAAAGACATCTATAGTGTGGCCAGTTGCGGCCATTAGCTGCTGTGGTGGTAATTTCTATTGTAAGAGCTAACTTTGCTCTGTTTGAATCATCATATTGAGAGATGTGATATACTCTTCGGCATTAAAGCAAGCTAAGGAAAAACACAAATGGGGCATTTCTGACCAGACTCCTGCTGTTCAGACCCTCAGTAGTAACATTGTATGGTAATGATTTGAGAATTATTTGGAGATTCTGTATTTTAAAAATGAAGATCCTGCAGGAGTACTGTAAATGGGAGCTCCACAAAAGCAGAAACCCTAAGATGGCATTTTCAGTTAAAGGCTTCCCTGTGCCTTGTTCTTGGGTGTAGCAGAGAATAGTTCTGCTGCTCTGCTCCTCATTTTAACCAGAGCTATCAAGTGTAAGACCCCCAATAACACATTCACTCCTTTCTCTAGATTATCTTATATATACACCCGTAGTCAAAGTTGTGAAGAATATTTGCCCCATGCTACTTACTTGCCATACACATCTATAGGTAAAGGTGGTGCCTCTTGGTTCGGGTGATTGTCTTCTTTAGCCTCTGCCAGATCTTTCTGCATTCCTGTGGAACCAAACTATTCTGAGATTTGTATGGAAATAATTCAGCCTTCCTTGGCACTAATTTGCTGTAACTATTTTGGATTTGTATCTACTCTAGTTAAGAATTCTCAAGTGTGCTCTTTTCCAGGGGATCTCAGGCAAACCTTTATCAAAGAGCTGTGATTGATTTTTTTTTTTTGTTACATTACAACCAAACATTAATTTTATTCTTTTGTTCCAGAGGGAAAAGGGGGTGTATGTTTTCCATGTCTTTAAAAGATGCTCTCCATCTCCAAGCACTGTGTAAACTGGCATATGTTAGATTTCGAACATCAGTGGAGAAGGCAGCACTGTAATTCACACATTTTCATTTGACAGTTAGGTCACAAATATGCTAACATTCAACTTGTTGGTTATTATTGCTGCTCCTTTTCACAAGGGAAATTAGTATTCACATTAGAGGATGACTTCTCTACAAAGAATTACATAAGCTAGGCAGGCAGCTCCATTTCTTAGCTTTTTATAAAAAATCCCACCCTTTTTACTGTATTCCCTATCTGGGAGAAGTCAAACATTCATTTAAACAGAAAAGCTTGGAAATTAAACAAAGAGTTTCCTCACTTTCGGTGAAGCCTGAGCTCTGC
Source organism: Cettia cetti (assembly GCA_013401135.1). NCBI lineage: Eukaryota > Metazoa > Chordata > Aves > Passeriformes > Sylviidae > Cettia > Cettia cetti. The sequence continues at coordinate 37,493 of VZUI01084778.1, read as the reverse complement.
TGAAACATTGGCTGCTTCCTCTTTTTTCTTCAGGGTCTTGCAGAGATACCTCTGACTGTTTTAGTGCTGTGCTTATGACACAGCACATTGACCATTTTCCTACTGAAGACTTGGGGAAATCTGTGTGTCCTACTGGGGTGCTTTTCTATATATAAGAAAAGAAAGGATTTCAGCAGTAAGGGACACCTGCTTTGATCAGTACTGTACTGTAGGGTGTGATTGAAGCAATGGAGAATTTGGGGGACAGAGAATAATAGAAATGGCAGGAATTTGAAAATCACATTGTTATTACTTTTCAGGAAAATATTGTTGGATTGTGGATCTATAGTTGGAAGCCTCCTTGCTCCCTGAATTTTATAGCTTACTGGTATGGACACCAGAAAGATTTACCAACAACACCTATGGATTTAAAATTGGTTTAAAAAAATTATCCTATAAATAGGAAACACTTTTAAATAGTGCTCCATCAACTTGTCAGCTTGAAATTATAACTCATGCAAGTTAGCTTGGGAGTTTCTTCCAAATAATGTTTTCCAGTTAAGTTATTACTAATGTTTCTATTGCTCTTCTGCTCCCCATCTCTGTTAGTATGATATGGTCAGCTTCTTGCTAACTCCTGCTGGAAGTGCAACTAAAACCTTAATCACTGGACCTTTGGTAGCACTTTCTTTCCTCCACACTGTAGAACTGGATTGTAGAAATACACAGAAAATGTCTGTTGTGTGTGAGAACACAAGGTGCAGTCTCACTGTGGAAGAACACAATTTATTATTAATTATATTCTGCACTATTGCAAGTCATTTACCTGTTGTTAGTGAAAATCAGGTGGTGTGGTGTTTATTTCTCCATTTTTTTTAGTGATAACACATAACAGTATTGTCTTGCTCTGAACTGGGAAGAAGTTTGCTTCATGAACCTTACACAACTTTTTACAGGCCTCTTCATCTTAAATGGCCCTGGAAAGACCTGAGAAAACTACAGGACTTTCAAAGCTGCTTTTAATGAACTGGTAGGACTTTGTTCTTTCTGTTTCAGGAGACAGATAAAGCGGTCCCTGCTGCGGTTTCCCACTGCACCCCAGCTTAGTATTTGATCTGCCTAGGCTGCTGCTGGCTGTGCTTTGTGTGATGTGAGGGCTGTACCTGATAAGACTCAACCCTGAGCAGCTCAACCAGGTTCTGTCTGGATGAAACAGCTACTGCCTAGCATAGCAATCTTCACACTAGTGTGACAGGAGAAAAAAACCCCAAAACCCCAAACCCCAGAAACTTCCTTAAAAGAAAAGTGACATCATCTGCTTCAAGCTCAATATCAGCTAGTGTGTGTGTGCATTTTTTATTTATATATATATATATATACACATATACACACACACATACACATATATATGTAAAAATAAATAGATGGCTAAGTATTTATATAAATTCCCACAATACCTTAAAGCAGTGAATATTTCAAGTGAAAAAATCTGTTGTTTTGTCTGTTGTCACTTTGAAGTGAGAGATTTCTTTTGTCTTCTGGCCCTTCAAAGGTGAGTATTGGCAAAGAGAGTGCCTTTAGATCTTTGCTCTAATGAATATAAATAGGTAATATAATACATTTAGCTAAGCTTCAGAAGTTGAAATCTAGTTCTCATTGTCACTTACTTGTTTTGTGACTTTTAATTAGACAGTTCAATTGTTTGGTAAAATAAAGGCAATAGTGACTGGCTTCTTGCAAGAGGTTGAATGAATGTTAAGCCTCTGTTAATTAAAAAGTACCATCTTGAATTCTAGATGTTAGTAATTCACCAGATTAAGGGATAGAACTTCTGAGAGCTAAGAATTTTTTTTTTTTTTGCAAAGATAAGTGTTGATTTTCAAAGCTACATTAAACTCTCCTCTATCATTCAAGATATTCTAACCTATTCATATTTTAGAGGGTGGAGGGTGTGGGGAGGAGTGAAGGGAAAGTAAAATGAAAATCCAGGAAAGAGTATAGTATATAAAGCAGGTTTCACCTTTCTTCATCTTAAACAGGGACTTTCATAAAGTGGCATGATGGGGTCAATGGAAAAAATACAAAAGCACTGAGAATGTAAAACATAAGTGGTATGAAAACATCAAAAAAGACTTTCAGTAGTGCTCTCTATGTATTTCACATCTAAAATCCTGTATATATTAATGGAGTCCACGCAAATAGGAGAGGGGAGTGTTCAAGCTTATCCCCTTATTTCTGCTCATTAGCTGACATTAAGTATTCTGCTAGAGCCTAGTCCCTGTTTCTGCAGTGTGTATTTCCATTCTTGGACAAGTCTCACAGCTTGTCTTATTTGGAATTCATTTCACTCAATGAGCTCTCCTAGTTTTTCAAAAGTGTTCTGAGCTCTTCCTGTGGATGAGATGTCTGCAGGTTTAACCTGCTGGTGGATTGCAGTTAGTATATGAGAATGTTTGACATTCTCTGATCTCTTTTGTATGTTGAGTTTTAAACATATTGAGGGAAAGTCAGTTTCATTTTTTTAAAAAAAACATTTTATTTTGTTTACATCTTGTTCACTCACCAGGACATGGCTCACAGAATCACAGAATCTTTAGGATCGGGAGGAACCACTGGAGACTGTCTAATCTAACACCCCTGCTGAATGCAGGGTTACTTACAGCAGGTTGTTCAGAACTATATTCAGCTTGGTTTTGTATATCTCCACAGGTGGAGATTCCACCATCTCTGTGCTGGAATTGCTCCAGTTCATCTATGCTGTGTATCTGTACTGGGGAATGCAGGGCTGATCACAGCACCTTTGGAAGTATCATCTCCCTCTGCCTGCTGCCTTGTCTCTGCTAATGCTTCTGGCACTAGAGTTTCACTAGTGTTTCAAGGGTGCAGGGTGGCTCAAGTTCAACTCCTTGTCCATCAGGATCCCCCAGACCTTCTCTCCAGAGCTGCTTTCCTTCCATTTGCCCTGCACAACCTATGCTCGTGCATGGGGTTTTTTCTCCCCAAATACATGACTTTAAATTTGATTTCCCTGAACTTCATGAGGTTTCTGTTTACTTATCTCTTCCCAACTGTTGTGGTCCCTTGGAAGGGCAGCAAAGCAACATAGCCATCTGGTGTACCGGCCACTCCTCCCAAAAATTTATCATCTGCAACCTTGCTGTTGGCACGCTCCGTTCCATCTTTCAGTTCATTAATGAAGATGTTAAAGAACGCTGGCCCCAGTATCAACCTCAGGGATACATTAGTGTTTGTCCTTCAGCCAGACTTTGTGCTGCTGATCACAACAACCATCTGAGCCTGGCGGTTCAACAAGGTTTCAATCTGCTTTATTGTCCACTTATCTAGTCTATATTTTGTCAGCGTATCTATAAGAGAGGTATGTGGGACTGTCAAAAGCCTCGATGAAGCAAAGATAAGCCACATCCATGACTCTCTTCTCACTCGCTGAACTCATCATTTTTGTTGTGGAAGGCTGTCAGGCTGTTCAGTATGATCAGGACTCACACTGATCTGTAAGTTTATGCTGACTCATCACCTTTTGTGTGCTTGGAAATAGCTTCCAGGATTATTTGGTGCACCAACTTGCCAGGGTTTGAAGTGAGGCCACTTGGCCTGTAGTTTCTCATATCAGCCTCCTTGCCCTTCTGGAAGATGACACTTGCTGTCTTCCGGCCCTCAGGAATCTTCTTCAATCACTACGACCTTTCAAACATCATTGATCGCGGTCTCAATGATGTTGGCTGGCTCCCTCAGCACTTGTGGGTGCATCCCTTTTCTACAGACACCACTTTCCCTGCTCCAGACTTTCTCACTGATTTCAAGAACCTGAGATTTCTGAGATCTTGCTAGAAGGACCACAGGATGGAAGGCATTGAGTACCTCAGCCTTATCTGTGTTGGCTGCTACTATAGAGCCCATTCAGCAGGTCCACACTGCCCCTAATCTTACTTAAGTTGCTGATATGCCTGTAGAAGCCTTTTATATTGTCTTTTGTGTCCCTCACTGGGTTCAGTTTCAGATGGGCTTTGATGTATCTAACTCCATTATTACATACTTGGACAGTGTCTCTGTTCTTCCTAGGTCACTTGTCCCTGTCTTTTATGTTTTCCTTTTAGATGAGTTTTGTCAGGAACTCCCTGTTCATCTGTGCAGGAGACCTTTCTGCACATTGGGAGAGACAAAATCTTGAGTTTGGAGGAAGTGATCCTTGAACAAAAATCCAACAGCTGCCACCTTCTTTTCTCCAGAACTGTACTCCACATGGCTCCTCCAAGCAGGCCCCTGAGGAAACCAAAAGTACTCTTTCCTGGGTAGCAGGGTCTTGCTATTTGTTCCCTCCTTTTCTGGATCCCGAACTCCACAACTCATGACTGCCCTCAGCCTTCAGACTCCCTGGCTGGGATAGAGTTAATTTCTGTACCTGTGCAGAAAATGCCTGTTAAGTGCCATGCTTTGGATTGGTGACCAAAGTGGTACTGATTACACACCAATATTTTCACTGCTGCTGAACAGTGCTAATACACTATCAAGGCCTTCTCTGTTTCTCACTCTGCTGCAGTGAGGAGGTTGGAGGTGGGCACGAGGCTGGGACAGCTGACTACAACTGACCAAAAGGAGATTCCATAACATTGTTCCTAGCCCTAAAACTAGGAAAGAGTCTTCCAGGGGTTGCTGTTGCTCAGGAATTGAGTTGGGCATTAGTTGGCTGGTGCTAAATAATTGTTTTTGCAAATTTTTATGGTTTTGTTCTCCCTTTCCTTTCCCCCCTTCCCATTTTCACCTCAACCTACAATTTTTCTCACTTTTGCTCCTCTTTTTAATTCTTTCCCTCAACACTCTGCAGAGGGTAGTGAGTGAGCAGCTGTATGGGGCTGAGATGCCTGTGGGGCTTAAATCACAACACCCCTTATTAGTTGTTCTTTTCATGCAAAGATGAAGTCCAGCAGAGCATCTGCCCTTTTTGGCTGGCTTTTGGTTGATCGCTTGTATCAGAAAGTCATCATTAATGCACTCCTGAAACATCCTTAGTTCCTTCAGTTACTTGTGCTCTGCTGTATTCTTCCTCCACCAGATATTGGGGTGGTCAAAGCCTGCATGAGCCAGTGCATGGTGGACTTCTACAATTGCCTGAAGAAGTCCACAAAAATCCAATACTTTAAATCAGGTGGTTGGTAGCAGACATTCACCACAGCATTAGCAGTTTTGGTCTAAGCAGTGATTCTGGGCCCACAAGCTGTCAGCTGGCTCATCATTCATCCCTAGGCAGGACTCTTGTCCACTCCCTGCAGTGTTCTTGCTTCAAGAGCAGCTCCAGCTCCTCACCATCATATCCACCCCGTGCAGAGGTTGTGTAAGTTACCCCACCATGTTTCATGGTCCCAGTGAGATTGTAGCCCTGCCAACTGTGTGAAGGCCTCCAAGGTCTTTGTGTCTGCACACTGAGCATTGGTGCACAGGCACTGCAGAGAGGCACTCAGTCATCCTGGGTGCTTGTTGATAGCTTGTTGATGCTACAAAGACCTATCACAACACAGAACACACCAGTTATTGAACCTCAGAACATGTCCTTTGATGTGTTTCTGCTGTAATGGAGATGAGCTTAAAGGACGTAGAGGTAGACAAAGAATGCTTACTGTCTTAGCTCCCACGATCTGCCTGTTTACTGCTGGTTCCTAGAACAGAAAATGATTTGCTCCCCAGGGAGTCAGCAATGATCAGTGCAGTATTGAAAAAATATGCTAAAGGTTGAGAGAGGAAAAATGTTCTCTGTCTTCTGTAGGGAAATGTTAAGTGAAAGAACTTGAGGGATAGGGTGTTTGGAGGAAATGTGATTCTCAAAGGTCAAACAATTGGAAGTAGGTTGAGGCTAGCGGATGTGAAAAGAAAGGTGAATGTAGTCAAGGTTAGGAAGATAACAGAACATACAGAAATAATAGTAGGACTGGGAAATGCTAATAATACATAATCCTACAAATGACAAGAAAAGGAAGAAAGGTCAGAAGAAACCAGTACTTTTAAAAAGTATCTATGCTTCATAAATCACATAAAAATCAACTGCTACATTCTAACTATTCCTTGACTTTGTCCTAGGATGTAGGTTGAAGTGATCTGAAATGGAAGCAAAATCATTGTGCTTTCAAGGGCTTGCTTCCCTTTACTTTGCTTCAATGGCTTTCTTTCCTGCATCCCTTGGGTGTGATAATGGCATTCTGTGAATCATAATAGCAGTGCAGAGCTTAATTAATGTTTGCAAAACACTTAGATCCTCAGATGAAGTGTGCTATGTGCATTTGGTGCAACATATTATTGCCAATAAGCAGAGGCTATTTTTAATTCCAGCAACAATTAGTTTTTGGTGCTTTTTTTATCACAAGAGCAACCGCATGAGGATGGCCAGGAAGGGTCATGCCAAGGTTCAGTTATCTCACTATCTCAGCTTCAGGAGTAGCAGGTGTTTAAGGAACAGATCTGCACAAAAGACGGAGGCTTTATCTGGCAAATGCTCCTGGCTTCTAGAAACAAATTTTTAAAGACTTAGTGATCTGAAGGTTACGTTCAATACTTGCCCCTGAAGGGAATTCTTGTCCCAGCCTTTTCAGTCAATGCTTGGTGATCCAAGGGATTAACCTTGCATGCTGTCTATAGGGTGTTCTCCCCTGACTGAAAGAGGGAAAATAGAGGAAGAAAATAATAATTTTAGTCTTTTTAGTTGCAAGGAAATCTCCATCCACCAGGATGACTAATGTATTTGAGTCACTAGAGTAAAAATTATGTGATATTTGGTACTTTGACATAACTGCTCATGGAAGAGCTCAGCACATGTCCTTTCAGCCTCTAGAAAAGGATGATTTATTACTTTAAATTTATCAGAATCTTTAAAACTACAGATTCCTATTTGAGGAGATATACGTTTTTCATTCTTGTGAGTGAGACAACTGGATGTAGAGGCATTAGTTCATATAATGAGATGTTAAAATCCTGCTTTTTATACAAATTAAACTAAAGTTCATTAGCTCTATGTAAGGAATTACTTTGCCTTGCCATTGCCTCACTTCCCCCCCCCCACATCCCAGCTAACAGATATTATGTAAAACTGGCAGCAGTTTTTGGCCTCAAAAATAGAAATATTTGTAAATATAACATATACACACACACGTGTGTGTGTATATATATATGAACCATTTTTATGTTCAGTTGGATTATATTTTTCTTAATTTTCTGATTTGCCCAAATAGATTCATTCTGAATTTAAAAACCTTGCTAAGGTTTTTCTCTTCCGTTTATATGGGGAAAAAAATATAACTTCTATGTGAAATTGTGGAAATATTTGGAGAAGTGTGTAATGAAAGGGCCAATAAAAATGTAAATTATCTCAGCTATATTTATTATATATTTCACCTGGTTCTCTGGCAATGCTGCTGATTTTGATAGCAAGCAGCCAACTAAATATTTTGTAGCATGCTTTAAAAAAATAAATGAATAAACCCATAATATTTGCATTTAATTATCTGCCAGAGAATGTATCTCTTCCATTTCAAATTAGTCAAACAGGTATGTTCACCAAAATCTTTTTATCTTCGACCTGAATTTTACTCTAGGTGGCAGAATTGCTCTATCTACAGCACACAAAGAACAGATTAAGAAACAAAAAATGGTTAATAATATAGATCTCCCTAGTGTGAATAATTCCTGCTTCCTAAATCAGCTGCCTTATTTTTCCAATAGTGTCAAATGTATCAGTAAGCAGGTAGAATTCATAAGCTGTGTTTTTTAAAGGGGAAAAAATAATAAAGTGTTTTCCTATATGAAGAGTGCCTGGCTCAATTAGAAGCAAAAATTTTTGTAAAGTATAATTGCTTTGTAATGCCAATACTTGAAGCAACTTTGAGGTAATGTGTATGAACTGCCGAGTGTGTATGGTTTCCTAGGAGGGGTTGAGGCTGGGGGAAGAGCTAATCTTTCCAACAATGCTATGTCAAATTCTTTGCATATGAAGGGATTAAATTGTAACACAAAATGCATGTTAAACAGGGAGATGGGACACACTAAACACGTTTGTAAGGAAGCTGTTCTTTCAAGCTGAAGTAAATTGCTCTGTGCGTTGTAAGAACCTAGGAAGATTGAGCCCCTCTAATGGTTACCTAGAAAACACTTTGACAAAAGCTCCACCCTAGATCCTCTAATTCCAAGAATTTTGAAACATTGGATATAATTTCTTTGTTGGCCATTGTAATATATTTTAAGCATAATTTCTTGTGTCCTCCTGACACTGTCTCTGAGCGTTAGATTATAGGAGGAAAAAAGGGAGGTAGTGAAAGCTTTCAGGAGGAGGGGGGTTTAAATTAGACTCTTTGGGTCAGACATTTCAAATCTACAAAATCTTTCTGGAGCTTTCTAGAGCTGTGGAGGGTGTAGAGAATTCCAAGGATGCTCATGTTCTTCCTTCCCCAGCTTTAGTGACGCTACTTCTGTTCAGTACGTGTTTTCATTGTCCATGCTGTTAGGCTTCCTCTCCACCCATGGCGAGTTTGTTATTGTTACTCTTAAATGAAAACTATTTAGAAAAAAATCTCAGTGCTTGCCATTTGTTCTGGTTATTGTAGCAGGGTTGGTGTTGTGGGAGTTAAAACACTGTTTTGTAGTGCTACTGCCAAGACTGATGTTGCCCATCTTTGCAAGGTGGGCACAAAATGTAAATATTAAAGTAAGGGGGAAAGAAAAAGTATTCTTTCTTTCAAAGTTATGCTATGTTTTACCAAAAGCTTTCTACATTTTCAGTGGTTTAAAAGAAGTGTAAAGCAATTACAGCATTGGCTTGCAAGCCTCTCCTTGAAGTTGGAGAAAGTGTAATTTTATTTTTTTCTCCTTCTCATAGTAGAATTGTTGACTACATGCTTGTCTTTGGTTGGTGGACCATCTAAACTTTTCTTCCTTTTCTTTGATTGGCTTGTTGCAGTATAATCTGCTTTGTGTTTTGATTTGAAGGCACCCTTTAGTCATGCTGAGTGTAACTTTCTTCCTGGAGGATCCATTGAAATAAAAAGGAGCTGCTTTGTAAATGCAGGGAATACAAGTTCTCTACAAGAGTATGAATGCAGTCTTTGCCTGAGCACACCAGAAGCAAGAATAGAAAGTGTAAGGCTCCCATGGAGATTTATCCCTGGATATTTTGGAAGTGTATTTTTTTTCTTGATTTCACTTTAATCAGCAGTTTGTATGACTATGTAGGAGTATGTAGAGGTATGTAAAACTAACGGATAGTGTGGGGAACATGGGAACACTTATTTCTGTAAGATTATCTGGTCAAGGACCTTGTCAAACGTGATGAAAAGAGGGAAACAATAACTGAAACACAGAGACAGACCTGGCAGACAAACATAATGGGACAAAGACAAGAAGCAAACAAACTGGCACTTTAAAACTGATAGGGTTGTAAACCTGAGGGTCCAGGATGTTGCAAAGGCTTGTTGGTACTGCCCAAACTGGTGGGAGGATGTGCAGGGGAAGGGAGTGAAAACAGAACAACGTGGCTATAGGGGATTAAAAGGGTGTTGGTCACCTGTAAAAAAACAGCTGGTCAGAACATTTGCCTGACTGAACCCTATACTGATCACAGTCTGCCTGATTTCTGATCAGATCATGTCTTAAAGATTCTCTGTAAAATCCCTGCGTGGGACTGCTGCTAAGTCCAGGTGCCAGTTACTGGGGTGCTCTGTGAGTGGATTTGGAGCAGCTGGAGTCAGAGTAGGGGTGTGGGCTCCCCTGGCCTGTGATGTCACCCACTGGAGCTGGTGTCATCTTTGTGCCACTCATGGGAGTGGGTGGGGAGGCCTCGTCCCCACCACTGTGGCAGGAGCAGCAACTGGGGCTCAGTGCCCACAGCTGGAGGGGAGGGAGGGTCAGAGCCTCTGTGCCTGGCACTTGCCACTGCTGTTGGTGTAAGTGTCCCCCCCAGAGCAGGTGTGTCTGGCTGTGTTCATTGCAAACCCCACCAGTACCAGCCACCCAGGAGGGGACCTGTGGGGAGGGCTGGAGGGCCCAGGTGTGGGCAGGGATGTTGGCTGGACAGAGAGGCTGTGCTGACACCTGGGGGATGCACAAAGGCATGTGTGTGCTCTCACCAGTGACCTCCTGTCTCTGCCACCTGGAGAGGAGGAGGGCACTTGGCTGTCTGGTTTCTGTTTGTGAAGGTATTGGCAGCACATTGTCTGTGGCAGCCTGTGTGACTGGCTGTGTCAGCATCTGGATGTGTGTGCAGCTTTGCCAGTGGCTGAACCTGCAACTGGAAAAGAAGCAGCCACATCCCTGGGCCTGAGCATAGACATGAGTTTCCGTGCACTGGGCTGGGCCCCAGGGACCAGGACAGAGTCCTGGGCTGGCTGGAGATGCTGGTGGTGGCTGTTGCGCTCAACACCCCTTAACAAAGCTTTTTTGCTAAAGGGAAAATTAGGAGAACCATCCTGATAAGGGGTTTCCTACCTTTTTATTTTTTAACTGTGAAAAGCGAAAGTATGTATAAATAACTGAAGATTTTCATGTAAAAGTTTCAGGAAAATATGAATACTTGAATTTATGAAAAATCCATCATTCAGCTTGGCTCAAAGGCTCCTAAATATTTTCAAACAGGAATAAAACAATGCTGTGCCTATTTCTGAGCTTCATCTTTATTTATGTATAAATCCTCAAAGCTTAAAGCTTAGCATCTCTATAGACCATAAAAGCAGCATTTTATTGACTAAAACTTGTAGGAATTTGCTCTCTTACTGCTTCTAAAAAAATAAATCAGCCCCATTACTAAATAAAATTGAAGACTGCCTTCAGTTGCTTGATTTGTTTGTAGGAAATCTGTGTGTTAACTTTTCAAAGCTTTCCAAAATTTGTGATATATATTTTCAGGAATATTTTGACTCTTGGGGGATTTTGGCACTCTGCATGCTAACTAGTGCTACTGCAAAGCAACCATTTATCATTAGGGAGTCTTGAAGGTCTTCAGCACTAATGCTGCTATGCACTGCTTGATATGACAAGACTGGTGTTTCTATAGATTACTCATACCTTGTTGTCAATGGGAAAGGTCGTACAAAACTGAATTTTTCCCAGTGTAATCATATTTCTTAGTTTGTAGTTTCTTAAATTTAAACAAAATACTTTCTCCTTGGTATAGGAGCATTGAACTAATCCTCCTTAGGCAGTAACTGCAATGCTTGTGCTGTTCTATTTTGGGAGAATAGGTTTATATTATCACCTCTCTATAAAACTATTCAGAGGTCACCTTTTGTGACATCATTTTTCTTCTACTTGCTCTAGTCACCGTGAGGAGATTCTGTTCTCTGTGAAGCAGGAAGCTCTATGCTAATATTGTTTAATGTGCTTTCCGCAGGGGTTTGCTATCAAGTAACATAAAGTGATGTTCAGGAGGTGAGGGTTACTACCTTTGTAGCTGTTCCCTGTACAAGAGGAATGTCATACTCTTACATGTTTTTAATGTTAATGAAGCTATCTTACAAAAGGATTTTTGCTGTGTTTTATGAAGCTATTGTACAAAGGGGTTTTGATTGTGTTTTATGAAGCTATCATACAGAAGGTTTTTGACTTTGCATTTTCTCCTGGTGAAAGCATAAATTAAACCTTAACACCCACCACTTTACCAAGTACTGTGCACAATTTTATTTATGTGAACTGCAAACAGTATTGGTATCTATTCCCCCCTTATTAACATAGCGTTAGGTAAAGTGTCTCAGCTTCTCTCTGAGCTGTCAGTTTGTGCGCTTTGACCCTTATGTCAACGTTCCCCTCATTTCCCTCCAGCGATATAATTTCAGTATTTCACTACTCAAACAGCGATTGAAAAGATTTGCCTGCCTTCTTGAAACCAATGTGCTGTTCTGGTGACTGCCCACCTCAGTGAGCTGCTGTGCTGCAGCAGAGCCCATCAGGGAAAATCCTGTGCAGGGGTGTTGCTAGAAGCTAAAGCTGGCTGCCTGATGGGGCTGCTGTAGTTTCACTGACAAAATCTGTAGACAACTTAGTAGTAAATATTTGCTGAAATATTTTGCCTTTTAATCAAAAGACAGAAGTCAGTTTTCAGAGGGTTTTTTATTATTATTATTCTCAATTTGGAACTTTTCTCTGTGGAAAACACATTTTAACAGAAACACAAGCCATTTTAGGGAATGGTTGTAACACTATATGTGTTTGACCTGCAAAAGAGAGGTGTGAGAAATCTGTGACTGCATAATGAAGCAATACTATGATTTATATATTTTAGACCTACAAAGAGCCCTGACAGGCAGCAAAAATAATTTGAAGTTGAGTAGTTTTCAAAATATTATCTGAAGGTATATAGTCTATGCTGCATCTCAAATCCAGTTATTAAAAGAGAATAGTACAACACAGTAAATGCTGAAAATGAAGTAAATGCTGGCCACCCCCTGCATTAATAGGGGTTGATCAGAATAAAGATAAATATTTTGGGATTAAAAGGTGTTTCAATGGAGTTTGATGCATGCTGGAACATTGCTTAGGTATTAATTGTAATATTTCATCACTGTTACAGTACCTAAAATGTGTTCCTAGCTGAAGTTACCTTAAATCCATACCATTAAAATGTGCTGTTTATGAGACATAATTCTCCTTATATTGTGAAGAAGGAGGGAGACTGGTCATTTTCCTGCAGCCACTGGCAATCTGACAAGTCTTTTCTGCATTTGAGCGTCCTGAGAATCAGACGGTGGTTCTGCTAGCACTGCCTGTCCTCCTATACAGTGGAGATATTGCCTACACCCTAATGCCTGGCTTGCCTGTGTATTTTTGACCTGAAGTGTTTTTCACTATCTGGAAGAAAAGGAAACAGCTTATGTCATTATGTGCATTTTAAGGGACAGTTTTGTTTAATGGGAAGTGCAGATAGAGTTTGTCATGTTACAGGGATATATCTTAGCAATTTACAACTTTTGTAAGGAAGGTAAGCTGAGAAAACCAGCTTCTAGGGACAAATAATGAACAGAATCTTAGAGGATAGCTGATTTATTCTTATCCTTGTAAGAGGGAGAGATGCCAAGGGATTTGCTTTGGTAGTGATTCTTAGTAGTGATCCACAGTGCTAGCTGTGATTCCTTGCCTTGTTGAAAGAGGTCATCTAACTCAGCCTAGGCACAGTAAGGTGACAGGTTTTTGGAAGAGGAGGAATAACCTTGCAGCTAATAAAGATTCAACCTTCTTCTTCAAAATCCATGCAGATGCATCATTCATCTGTTGTCAGAGAATGATTGCTACTAGAACATTATTAATGATTAAAAATGGCAAAGTTGAGATTAGATAGGTGGCACATATTGGAAACTGAAGGATCATGAAAGATTGTGTCAACCGGGGTTTGGAGATCCTTGGACAAAGTGGATCCATTTATAGGCTGGATTTTCAAGGAGTTACGGAATTTTTGTTTAGTAGTTTGTTTTTTTTTTGTTGTTGTATATTTTAAAAACCTAAGCAAAGATTCTACCTCATAACTAAGCAACTTCAAAATTTTACTCATCACAAGACATTTTTCCTGGCTGAGAGGAACATTTATGCTTGCAGTCTTACTTAACAGAATTGTAATGATGAGTATTTAAAATCTAATTCAAAGGAAAACTACTTCTTAAAAATAAGGTTATGGGATAGACACAGCATGGGGAGAAACAGCGAATTATATGGAGTAAAAAAAAGACTATTCCATTTTAAATTACGCTTAGTCTCATAAAACTTTTATCAGAGCAGACTCTCTGGCTGCAGGGAATAGTTTGTGGGCGTTTTTTTCTGCAACACAAGAATGGGATTTTAAAGTTTGTTCAAGATGCTAAAACTCTCTCCATCTCATGCTGAAATAAGTTTTTAAGGGTCTCTTGATCTACCTCAATAAAAATTTGCTTGCATTTTGGTAGTTTTTTGCTTTTCTTATGTCTGCTGAGTAATACATATGAATACCTGAAGTTTTGCTTGAGGACACCTATATTAGTTCTTGAATCAATGTGGAAAAAATACTCCAAACATTTCAGAATCTGATTACAAAAATAATTTTCATGCACTTCATCTGAACAGATTCTTAAAATACAACTTTTATTCATAGTACTTGTAATGGAAGGATTTTAGACAGCAAAGAGACCTCTCCTTCCTAATGCTGAGGATGGCTGAATTTGTCTCAGTGGCAGTGAGGTTCTGCCTGCTTTACTGCAGATATAGATTTGCTATTTAATTAATAATTAATTTTTCTTTTGTAGGCTTTTACATTCTTCCCGGTGAGATGGTTGCTATAATGGGGAAGGGAAAAACAGGGGGGATTGAAAGTAGCCTGGTGTAAGCCCCAAAAACAGCTTACCAGTCATTTCTGGTTTCTCTGGACCTGTGTGTCCCAAATGAAGCTCCTGAAGCAGCACACGTGGTTGGTCACACAGAGCAGGGGTGTCTGTTCAGTCTGGAGAACAGCTTACACCCCCTCAGGGAGTTGAGTGTCTCTGGAGAGACTCTACAGGTCATATGCACAGAGAAGAAAATATAATAGTTGTCAAGAGCAGCTTCTGTGGTTGTAGCTTGGTATTGTATTTTCACTGTCACGCTTATTTCCCCAGATTTTTTTTTTCTTTCTTTCAAGGGTCAAATTCTATTAATTCTAAAAGTCATGTGGTGTTTTAGGTATCACCTTCACTCTCCTGTGTGCGTATGTTTCTATGTGAGAATCTGCTCGCACCCGTTCTCGTGATTTCTCAATACTATGAAAATTTTGGGAACTACAAGCCTGTATTCATTGCCTGAATCCCAATATGTGCAATGTTACTTCTATAACTGGAAAAGCTGTTTAATGTGAAGATCTTTGTCTCTATGGGTTATGATAACCAAACAAAGAATGATAGGGAGAACAGAATATGTGGGTAGGAAAGGAGTCTAACATACTTTTTAACCTCCTACGAAAGTCAAGCAATTATCTGTGAAGACTCTTTTCTCCTGTGGAGAACTTGGATACCACCACTCGTGGAGAGTTTGTATCCTTTGTATCCTAGTCATACCTATTCAGTACTGAAATATATTTTAAAGCAATTTTATCCTACTTATTGAAGTACTGCTCTGTCACATTGTGTAAAGAGTTTAAATACTCTGGTGGGTACAGGAAGGGAGCAAAATTATCTATTTCCTGATCTGCACATTGGAATCTTCCTAAAACTTGTTGATGTGGTGGTTTGGATTATTTTTTTCCTTTTTCTTATCATTGTGTGTATATTTTATGAAATTAAAGGGTATTGTCTTAATTCAAAATCCTGTATTTTTTTAAGTACTTGTGAGAAGGAAGGGAAGAAGGAAGGAAGGAAGGGAACTCCAGTGCTGTACCCAGCCAGACTCTTGTGTACTCTATCCATGTGACACCTCAAAATTAGCTTGTTGAAAATCAGAGACAATCAACAACTTTTGGTTTTGACTTAATCTAAGTGGTGTTTAGTCATGTGACTCCGAATGGGGAACAAATTTTCCTGAAGGTTTTCCATAGCTTCTTTCTGAGAGGTAGACAGAGAAGTATTCTGCTCTGGAGGTAACTTATTTCACTGCCTTAAAAAGCTCAGAGACTGTCATTAGAGGTACTTTTTATTTGGAAAAACTCTTTGGGGTTCTGGAGACTGTGCTCCATTGTTGTTAATTAAAAAAAAAAAAAAAAGAAATCAGTATAGCCAATTAAAAAAAAACAACAACCTTATGCTAAGCATATTAAAGATGGCATTAAATCTGCCTGTAGCAATGTTCCCCAACATTGCTGGCCTGGGGGTAGTGATATTGAATGAGTCATGTGCTGCAGGCATGTTGTACTTTGTTCTTGCCTTCAGCTTGAATTCAGGTTTTTAATTTCCTCTGCCTGTGAGCAGTGTTGGGGGTACCCCGGGCAGGCAGCGCTCACGAGCGGTAGGGACGTGGGGCTGGCCTGCGGTGCATCTCCCTTTGCTGCCTCTTATCTGTCACATTTGTGCTACTCATTATGGACTTGTTCCCAGAGTTAACTAATTCCATGAAATGTTTCATAAACTGAAAATTAAGATGGGAGAGAAGTACGTGGCATGTGCAAGGTCTTCATATGATGTTACTAATGTGTACAAGTGGGCACAAACATGCTTTCCCATGCAATTTTAATGTCTTAATAATGCTCCAGGAATTTAGGCAAACATACATCTGTTCCCTGAAAATACTGGGGTATTAAGTACAATAACATGTTAATCTGTTCAAATTCTGAGTTGGCATTTTTAAAATGCTTAATTCTGATTTAAATTCCATTTCTCTAAACAAATTTTAGATCAAAAAAAATAGGGTTTTTTTTGCCTTTTTTGTCTCATATAGGTGTTGCACATTAACACTGCACGCTATCTGTGAGTTACATGATCAGTTCTAAATTGTTGGTTTTCATCCACATTAAACAATTACAGCTGAGTTTCATGGCCCAGTTTTTGTTCCTCATTAGTTGCTGAGGCGGGTTAATGCAATAACATGTGTCACCTTAACAGTCTCATGATCATTTTCTTTAGTTTATTATTTACATAGATCAAAATAACCACTTTTTCTCAGGTTCTTTGCTTTCCGAGAACCTCAAACTAAGCCAGCACAACTATTCATAGTCTAATGGAGAGAACAATTAATGTTGCTACAACTAGAAAGGAATTTGACACACTGATGCATGAACACAGAAGTGTTTCTCTCATGAACTCTTTGGAAAGCTCATGTCATATTAATTTATGCCATTTCATTTATATGATGTGTTGGGTAAACCTGGAGTTACTAACACTTTAACTTATTTTACAGGCAAAAATCTGCTTCCTTGGAAAAATGTTGTGGAATTGGTTGTCTATGATACTTGAGGCCAGATCAGATGTAGTGTCTAGTTTAGACTAAATGATGTTATATCTTGCAGATGTTAAGCTAATTAAACCCCAAATAGTGGAAAAGAAATTCCATGCAATTTTCGTTATTTAGTCTTAAAGCCAGATTTCAAGGATGCCTCCATGACCTTTATTTAATTGTTTTCTCTATTCACTAGAGACTTGGTTGAGATAGGAACAGGCTTAGGCATGAAAAATTCATCCTAGGTCCTGAAGTTTTTTAGACAGGGATTTAAATGTATATCTATCTCTATATCTCCATCTATAAAAAATTGCCAATTTGTACTGTCCTCAGTGCTGTATCTTGTTTTCCAAATGACTGTAAAATGAGATTTTTTTTTTGCATGCACTGAAGAAAAATTGTTGTGCTTAAATTGTCTGCGTGACAATTTAAAAAAGTATGCAATTATTATTTTAAATGCTTGTAACTAGGGCTCAATCATATTGGAGTGCAAACACAAAGCAATAATTAGACCTCATCTCAGAGATGCTATGTGTTATAAAGACCTGATGGAGGTACAAGGAGAGGAAGCAACATAATGGTGGCAACTGCTCATGTTAATATGATTATTTAAATGACAGGATTTATTAAAGTTTTGCTGAATCAGAAGTCAAGAGAAGGCAGAAAATGTGTGTAAGGTCCTGCTCTTCTGTAGCCAGCTAGGAGAATTCTAAATATGCTATGGTCATGAAGATGAATGTTTTGATAAAACATTGAAGTGTAGAAATGTGATGAGGGAGGAACGAGTGTCCCCTGGTGCTGGGCTGTCTCTGTGCAGTTGTGTGTTCATGTTTTACAGGGCTGCTTCCCCACCTAAGGAGACAGGGCTGGACACACCTGGGGAGTCTGAACCCTCCAGAGTGTGGCCACAAATCTGGCATGGTTAAACCCATTGGACCACTGAAACCAGTAGGACAGGTGTGGAGCTAGATCCTGCAGATGCTGTTGAAACAGTATTTTATCACACTTTATGGTTTTTGGAGGCTCCTACAAACACATCTTGGGGGCACTTAGATCCTGGCCAGCCGTGTATCTTCACATAACAGACATCATCTTATTGAAGGCCAGCAGTAACCATTTCCCCTAACCTTGGAATTTCACTACTTTGCTTGGGAAAATGGATTTGTATTTCACTTGAAAATGCACTGAATGCCTTCCTGCAAACCTACTACAGAAAGGACTATTTCTGCCTATATTTGGAAATGGCAGTGCAGAGTAGAAAGTGTTGTTGCCCTGGAAAGGTCAAGATTTCAGTTTAAAAGCAAAACGCTTTTGCCAATGTAGCTGGTGTTAAACGGGCTTGGATTTCTAGATGTTTGCAAACCTAGGGCACGCTGGCAGGCAATGCTTCACAGATAGTGTTGCAAGGTCTGATACATGGTTTAGCAAAGGCTCAAGCTTTTAGTGCAAATGGAGTCTAACTGGAAACCACTGTCCTTAGCATTGTAGGAGAGAATTATTTATATTACATATTAATTTATATGCTATGAATATTATGCAAGATAAAGCTGTTTTATGCATGTAAAATTTCAATATATATGCACATGCATATGCTTGTCTGTGCAATGCTGTTGATTATAGGCCAACTGTGACTGATCTGACAATCTGATGGTATTCTCAAGCGTAACACTTTATGTGTTCTGATGATGTGAATTTCTGCAGTAATGTCTGTATTTCTTTTGAGAATGCTTCTCAGCACTCTAAGGGTCTACAGATTCTGAACTTATAATGGTCTACTCTACTACAAAAGCTCATCGTTAATTTTTAGGGAATAATTGAAATAAAGCTTGCAAAAATCTAGGCATACCTATGTTATTATGACTGTACAGCTGCAAAAAAAAAAAAAAAGAGAAAACCTTATAAAATCAACAGATAAAATTTTGAACAGTAGATAGACATTTATAATCCCTTCAAATGCAGTGAGTTTTGAAAATAGCCTGCAGCACAATGCAGTTGGTGGCCCAATTTTCAGAACTGTTGAAGTAAAGCTTCTCTTCTGTTATTGAGCAAGAAGCTTCTATATCACTAAGATGCAGTTTCATGACAAGAATCTTTGTGAGGAGAAAATGGTTAACTTATTTTCATCTGATCAATATGAAGCTGACATGAAATCTTTGCTATAGCAGTTCCCATGGAGGTGATGAGCGGCTAGATGAAGAGTTTATACTGGTGTTCTTTTTGCTCCTTCACTGGTGTATTATGTGTATGTGATATAAAAGGGACTTGAATGCTTTCTTTGTTTCTTTCTTTCTGCCTAGCAGAGCTTGCAAGCTTAATGTTTGGTGCATGCCCGAGAGTCTCCGACTCTGATGACTCTCTATTCACAAGAATTCAAGTGATGTCTTCCAAAGACTGTGTCTAAGTTGAAGCTGTTGCCTGAACAAAACCAGCTGAAGATTTTTTTTTTCCTTGTTGTTCATGAAAGGAATGCCTATCTTTTTGCCTATACTTTTTGTTGAATCTGAGATTATCTCCGAAATGATTTTTATGTATCATGATTGAATAACCACATTCACAGCTTGGGGAATATGCAGAGGCAAATTCTTGTAAACAGTAGTCAGATAAAGAAAAAAGACAAACCCAGATGGGCTGTGATTTCTAACACTACAGTCAAGCACAATGAAGATGCAGATCAAAAATAAGTATGGCTTGTAGCTGTTTATGGAAATACAGCTAGGAAGAAGCTGTGAGGAGCAAGGTTTAGAGATAAAAATATGTAGGAATCTAACACAAAAATGTCTTGGGGACAAAAGATAGTGCTTGCTTCCAAAAAGACTTTTTTTTTCTTCTAGTCAAATGCTTTATGGGAAAAATACCCAACCTTGGAGCAGTAATATGTTGCAATATGTCTTGGTGCGAAGAAAATCTAGGAAGGTTTAAGGCAACTTCTCTAGATGGAGTTGAGGGAAGATCTTGTGTCTGATCAAGAAATGATCAAAGAGAAATGATTTCTAGAGATGTGAGCTTTCCTTTTCTCTACTACTAAGATAAAGAATGCCTATATTGTCTAGTTTCTGAGAAAAATTAGTCTGGATGTGTTGTTAAAACAGATTTTGCTAGTATTCACTGATCTTATTGATCTTTTTAGATAGCCTCACATGCTGTACAGAGTAATGCTAGAAACAGACTTCAACAAAAGCTAGAAGAGACCATCTGAAATTATGGAGGGCAAAGTTGTACCTGGTGACTCTGTACTTTATGGAAAAAACTTTCCTTTTAATAAAGTCCTGTCTTACATGATTGCTGACTGTTATAACTGACTATGTTAGTGTTTAATCAGCTTTCTCCATGGGATCTGTGGAGCGCAGAATGATGCTTTATAGATTTGTGGAGGGTAGGGAAGTTACTTAGTATTTTTGAGCATCTCACTTTAGATCCTTGCTCAGGACAATAGCAGTTTAATTCTCTACTTAGGCAGAAGTGTCCCAGGTTTAATCAAATTTAGATCAATGGAAATGTTGGAATTAGTATTTTTCTGAGTCCTGACCACAAGAACTTCCATAAAGTCTACAAAACTGGAGTGATTGCCTTCTCTGTGTGTTTTTCTGGGAATATAAAAATGTTAGATTTCAGATGTTTTAAAACTGGCTGGTGCTTATATTGTAGTGGGTCTGGAAAGCATTTAGTAAATAACTCCTTTTAATGACAAGGGTGTCTGCCTCTGTGAGCTAGGACTGGGAAATTCTATCTGTCCTTGAGTTGCAAATTTCTCATGCCATCTATTTATTCTATTTGTTACCCAATGCTCCTACTTTACAGTGGCCTTAGTATCTCTCCTATTGGATGTTTTGAAGGCTGGTTCGTGTATATTGTTTTGAGCCCTTCAGATCCACAGCAAAAGGAATTGCAAAGGTTACTGCTTTTACTATTTTCTGGCAATCTGTATTCCTAAGGGTTAATACAAAAATAACTTTAACTTAGCACACTTGTCAGCCAATTTAAGGTGAAGATTTCAGAGATTAGTTCTGACAATCCTGTGGAACACACCATATGTCATCTTTTGAAAACTGAAGACAGTATTCCTTCTGGTCTTTGTTGAGAACTTAATGAGGTTAGAGAAATGTCCTCTGTCTTTTACAAGACACAAGGGTAGAAGACCTTTATTTGAAAAATGCTGATCACCAACGTGTGTTTAGTGAGAAAACAAATTGAATTATGCTGCTGGTTTTGTTTCTGTCGTGTCTCTCAATAACTGTTTCATCACAAAATGATTTAATTGTAATTGCTCATAAACCCCACAATTTGTGACAAGCCAGAGTGGAATCCTGTAGGGATGACTGATTGTTAGTTTTGAGTTTGCTTGCTCCATGTTAGAATACCTAACTCTGATGGGACAGACTAATAGCTCTAACAAAGGTGTAGGAGCTCTCAGCTGCAGAGCTGTTTCTGCTCGGGGATCACTGGAGAAATGAGCCACAATGTTCCCTGGACTGAAAGAACTGATGTGCCAGCATCCCTCAGGCCAATTACAGTGTGATGATGTTTTCATTGTTTCACTGCTTCAGATATAATGAATGTTGCTGCTATGACAGAAAAGTAGTCTTTATTATGAGAAAAGGGACTGGAAATAAATTGTGCATCCATCTGCCTTGCTGGCTGTGTATTTTGCTGTCTGGGTCTCTTAAATAACAACTCAAAAGCTACCTGGTTGCTGCGCTACGTGCTCTGATCATTTTGGATTGTGTATCTCTTTCACTTACCAAATAGCCAAAAATACTTCTAAGTAAATTTTTAAATATTAGAAAATCAATCTTCAGGGTTTGAAGATTTGAATTTTTCCTAAGTACTTTGTTAACTTAACTGGACTAAAATACTTGTATTTTGTATCTACGTCTAGCAAGTTACAGTTGAGAAATATTTGTAGATATTTTCCATCCTTTTTAAATAAAAAAAAATCCTCTTTTTTAAGAAAAATTCCATGACTTCCACTATTCATTTGATCTTTTCTTCTTCAAGCAAACTTAAATTTTGAAATATAGGATTTAGGGATGATGTGAGGTTCTTTTAAATTTAAAACTAAATTATGAAAATAAAGGAGAGCTCATCACTTATTTTTTCTTTCCCTGTTCAAAGTGTTTCAAGTAACAACGATGAGAAATATGTCATAGATGAAACCAACATGATGGTAGACATAAAGTGCTTTTCTGAGATTGTTGGGTTTGAATCAAGAGATTGGATCTTCCGTCTTTGCTATTGATTTCCTAGGTGATGATGTTTACCTTCTCTATATATTTGGGCAGGAGCTCTTATCTCATAAGGTTTTCTTATTCTTTGCATTTATATTTTTTTATTAACTGACATGTGCAGGGAGGGGAAAAGTAAATAAGGTGCAAAGGGAGACACTGACTCCTTACTTATCCAAATACCATCACACTATGAGAAAACTTGCTTTCTGATAGAGTAATAACCTGCAGAATACAACACTGGTAAATCTAAATAGATTGAAGTCTGTATATATATAAGATGAATGATCATAAGAGCCAAGTGGCACAAAGCTGAAATGGGATGAGAAACAGCAGTAATAATGAAGGCAATTAGTTCACTTTCTCTGAGAGAACAAGATGCATTGCTGCCAGCTAAACATCACATTGCCTGGCAGCTGGGAATGGTGCGTGAAGGGGCAGGAGCAGAGTGGTGAATTGGCAGTGGTTATTCTTTTCTCTCTTTCCCAAAGAGGTTCTGGGCCTGGAGCAGATGGGAGAAAGACATTCCTTCCTGCAGAAGCATGGCTGACCTTCCAGGACAGAGGAGACCTGTGCTGGTGAGCTGAAACTTGCTGCAGGTGGCTCTTCTCTGGAGGTTCTCCTTGAAATGCCTGCAGCCCAGATCCTGGGGATGAATTAGTACTTTCCTAAAAGCCAGAATATCAGGGTGCCTTTAAGTCTGATGAGATGACTTCTTGACAAGGTGAATGAGATGGGAGGGTTTGGTGAGCAGGGATGGATGTTTTCCAGAATATGAGATTTGAATGTCTGATTTCTACATTGAAAATGTAGCTCAGGGTGATGGCTCAGTCTGACTGTGATGTGAAACACAAAGTAAGAAAACAGGGATGTGCCTGCTGAACTGAGAAAGATAGAAGGCTAGAAATGGTGCCCTGGGGCTGTTGGCCTGCAGGAGTGGATTACTAGTAGTTGAATATCAATGGAATTTAAATTCTGTGATGAAACTGTCCTTGAACAACTTTGTAGGAGATACATTTGGGTCTTAAAAGGCAACTAAAGCAAGAACAAGTCATCCTCTCCTATTCCAGAATCCAGCCTGTGATGAAAACTGTTTTCATTGAGCAAAACTAATACAAGCAACTTTGGTTTTTGCTGATAGTAAACTATGAGGGCAAGATACATTTGGGTATTTTTAAACAAGTATTTTTAACCATATCTTTGGTATGTAATCACTCATAAATTCAGACAGAGTGCAAGGCCTTCCCAGCCTAGTTTTAGGAGTTTCAAGTAAATGAGGCACATAAGACTTAAGTCTGCTTAACAGAAATCTTTTCTTAAGGGAAATTATTATCCAAATTAAAAGTATTTCTATTTACCTTTTGTACAGAAAAAAACAGAAACAGAGAAATAAGCCTTTGCTTTCACAGCATGTATATGATTTATCAGGCATTGCATTCTTTCCCTGGGGAAAGGTAGGTCAGCTAAAGCATGCAGTGGGGGATGTAAGGTGCTTTTTATGGTTTTGCCTCTTTTTTTCTCCTTTCTGTTACCTGAGATGTTTTGTACATATATGTCAACATAGCTTTTGTTAAGACTGCTTTAGAATTAGCACTATTAAAATAAACTGTTGGATTTAAAATTTCTATGTTACTAGGATGAGTTCTCTGTTGTGGCAAAAAATTATAAATTATTTTCACAGAAAAGACTAATGCATGAAAATACTTGTTACTGTGAGAGACGACAGTTCTATGGTATTATATTTCGAAAAGCTGCCAAAAAAATACTGTATGAATAACTAGCACTGCTCTGAAATGTCTAGTGCTGTGCCTGCAAATTGCTCCTTGGCATGAAATGTGTTTTGCAGCTGTTATAAAGGTACATCAAAGCCTGGGCTGGGGGAAAATTCAAACTGGCAGGCAAAGAAAAAAGTCCTGGGTGCAAATAGTTGATCTGCCCAGAGTGAGAGGAAGCCAAATATTGTTTGTTCTGCATTGTCTGACAGAAGCATTGAGCAAAAAGTACACGCAGGCCAAATTCGCTGCTTGCATAAACAAGCTGAATGTCACTGGAGTCAGCTGTTTGCACCAACAGTGAATTTGCCTTCCAGGTTTTAAATGATTCCTACATTCTTTAATGTCAGAACATAAAACAATGCTCATTACAGGGTCTAAATTAACTAATTATGCAAGTTTCCTCTTTCTTGCAGCAGAGGTGGGAGGAAGGCTCCTTGTACTACTGAGGAACCTTCTGCCCTGGTTTGTATCACTTGGACCTGGCACAGGGAGGTTCTCTGTGAAGCTGTGCAGGGAGAGATGGATGTAAAGGCTCAGGGTCCCTGCCCAAATGCAAAGAGATTCTCTTGGCAAGGCCCGTGGGGGGGTCAAACTGGAGAACACAAATGAGCTGTGAGGCTGCAGAAGGGGAGCTGGGGAAATGTTTTTATTCCCTCTCTCTTGACTGGGTCAGACTTGGGGCCCTTGGGTGTTGCTTCTCCCTACTCATTCGCGTGCCACAGCCCTTAGCTCTGCACTGTCTGTTCAGATCAGTCCTAGGGATATTTTGAATGGGGTGCTCTAAGGCCTGCACTAATTTTGTTTTTCTTTAGCCCTGTTGGGTTGATGGCTGGGTCGTGTTGGGAGCCTGCATGGGGTCTCAGTGAGGGGCCAGTCAGAATTTTTGTTGCTGGCACCCATATCGGCCTTCCCTCCCTCCCATGCTCTTGCCCTGTTATCCTGCAAGCAGTAAAAGGTAAAAACCCAGAGAAATCACTTCTAAGTAGCTAATACTCTGCAGGAAGCATCCTGACACAAGGGACTTGATCCTTACCACATATAGAAATGTGATGGTAATTGAAATCTGGTTTATTTTTTAAATCCTTAAGTATTAATGCTAACACATTAACTTAATTTACAAGCAAAGAGAATAATTTTGCCTGATAACAATGGTGTAATATACCATCCACATCTATTATGGGCTCCTCTGGGGGCTTCTCTCTATTTACCTCTTTCTGTAATGATCTTGCATTCGCTTTTGTTGGGTTTTGTGTAATTACCCATCCTAAAAGGGTAGAAATTATTTTGGTTTCTTTTTAATTTTATTTTAATGGTTCTTCTTTAAGTGACTTGATGTTTTTGAAGGACTGACTGTTTGAAATAAAATAATATCACAACCCTTTCCTTCCCCAAAACAATAAAACTCTTTAGTGAGGACAAATTGCATTGAGAGCTTGTTTGTTTATTTTCCATCTGGCCATTTGCAGAAGAAGAATATAATTCTTGTAACTTTTTGAACATGGTCAGTTTTCTACAGAATTTTAAAAACACATACAATTCTATGTTTGCACAGGTACAGTGAAACATTTTGCTTCAGAAAAATAACTCATAGTTCAGGTATTCTTAGATGATTCCACCTAATCTTGTTCTTATCAGCTTTCTCATGGGAACTAGATGTAACTCATGAGCTGAATTGCCTTGCTTTGCTCTCTCTTCCATGTCATCATGGCCTGCAGGAGAGAAAACCAATAAGAATAAATATTGGAAATTCCTGATATTGGAAAAACCTCTTTTTTTTCTCATTAGTTTTACTCTGTCTCTTAATCTTTTTATTATTACTTTTATCAAATATTAGTGTACTCTGTGCTGTATAAAACATATGACAAAGATTATGCTATATGGCTCCCGTAAAATACCTGCTTGAAAATGCAGGATGAATGAAGCTTAGTGAAAGATCATGCACTTAGTCCCCCACATTCACATGTTTCAGCAAGGTGAGTTTTTAAGAAGTATTTGAATGAGAAGTAATCCTTCAATTACTGTGGAGTGCTAATGAGGGGAAAAGCAGTTTTTGCTTTGCCTGGCAAAAAAATGTAAGCTCTGGAGTGAAAACTTGGCATTGGGGCAGAAATTGTCATTTTATTTGAAACTGATTCTGTATATAGTTAATATGTTTGTTCTAAGGATTTAGCGTCAGTAAAAGGCATAAATTATTTGGCAGAAGAGAAGTGTTTGCAACATTAAATAATGAAGATTAATGTGCCAAAGCTGATTCCTGTGTCAATCCTGCCCTAGAAAATCCAAAACTTACTTGTGGAACCTGGAATAGGACTTTGAGAAACAGGCAATTATCCTTTGATTTGGGATGAATCCCCATCCAGAACCAGCGTGGAACATGCTCATGCCACTGATATGAACTACTGACGCATCCCTGGAGGAAGCTGTAGGTTTTTGTTTAGGAATGGCACAGAGACAAATATCTCAGCAATGTCTGAATAAACAAGAGACTTAAATAGATGGGAATGAAAAAGCTGGTTACATGAAATTCATATTTTGGCATAGTAGCTTCCTTTACTGTCATAGAATTTCTGTTTATGAGCATATTTTAGGCCTCAAATTTTTGTATGTAAATGAAGATAAAATTAATTCTATACATCACATACAGGTATTACGAGGAAAACAGCTTGAAAGCCTGAAGTGATTCATTTATTGGTAAGTGTTGTGTGTTAGAAATGACTTATGGTGAACACAGCCACAGAAAAGAACTAAAGCCCTCCATTTACTTGTCTATTACTGCACAATTTTGTTTTTGCACATAAATCACAAGAAGGCAGACCTACTACTGGTTTGTAAATGGCACTTTTTGTTCCATGTGTATAGACTTCCAAGCTTACTAATAACTTCTTGAGTTTGACCTGGTTTGGCTCAGGCCCTTAATGTGATCTACTTTAATGCAAGTAGATATAAAACTATGTGGAATGATGATACTTTGAAAACCCTGTTGTCTGTCAGTAGATCACTTCTTGAGCTATATATCTTGATTTTCAGACCACTACAGTCAATATATATATTTTTTTCTACAGGCTACCATTAAACCAACTATATTCCCAAACTGATTTTTACTGCAAAATGATATAAGAAAGAGCTTAAATTTCTGTTATTGGAGACAGAGGCAGAACTGCTGGGAAGAGGAGCGGAGACAACCACAGAATTTCACGTGGAAATCAATTTGATAAATAATGGAAAACTCTGGGACTTTGAGCACTTTATTTTCTGGACTAGATCTTTCTGGAGGTTGTTAATTTTACTAGGTTTTATTTTAAAAACAATGTCATAAATTTTGGGAGAAATTGGAGGCATAGCTTCCAGATTAATGGTATTTTGTAAGGAAGGTGCATTTTTTTAATATGTGTAGTTGGATTTTTCTAAAGCAATTCCATATAAATACCTTGTAGAGCTAGGTCTTAAAGTTTCATTTCCATCTGCATTGACTGCTTTAGTAGATCTTTGGATAAATGTCTAAAAATCTTGGAAGGCAGAATAAGTATTTGATCCATCAAAATCTTCAGCTTTCTACCAGAAAAAGATCAAGAGCAAATACTATTTTTACTGCTGCTTTCACATGTATGAATATTACTGAAATGACATCTATAATAATGCTCAAGGAGAATGGGTGTCGCATCTATTATGCAAGTATTATAATGTTTCTAAACCAGATAAAAATAATGTTCTCAATAGACACTACAAAATGAATTCCAATCTAATTGCTCTCAACACTATATTAAATCACTCCCATTTGCACCTCGCTAATGATTTCAGATGTTCAAACAAGCCATTTTTAAACTGATCAAAGTCTACTGCGGTTCTAACACTAATTCATTTCACCATCTAATCAGGTCTCCGACAAATTCCAGGGTACTCATTCTTTTGGAAGTAATTTGCAGGTGATAGTACTCAGGGTATTATGAATTGGTGCAATATCCAGTAATTTGCAGGTGGTAATACTCAGGGTATTATGAATTGCTGCAACATCCAGCTGCTTGGTAAGAGATGCAGCAAAAAGGCCACGTTTAGAAGAGCATAAGATAAGCTCACTTACTTGGCCAAACTCACTGTTCATGCTATGACAGTAGAACAGACTTTGCATGTATACTTGGATGTGGCTTTACACTTCATCCTCAAAGATTTTTGTAGCTGTGTAGCATCTCAGAATATGAATGCCTCTGGCATTCTTGTGTTTTAGTGATTGCCCGCACTGAGGCTTCGGAGGAGGAGGGTTGAGATGAAGCAAGCATTTCTCTGGCACTGTCCTGTACGTATGTATGACAGGTATATGAAGGTGTATGAAAATCTAGCTTTACTGGACTGGAAGCAGTTTCTGTGTTTGCATATTTCAGGCCTTCTAGAACTATTGCTAACTAAAATTCTTTTGGGCTTCCACCATTCCTTGTGCCAGAATCTCACAACTCCCATGTTTCATATCCCAAATCCTGCATTTGCATTGAATTCTCAGGAAGTTCATTCTCACCCTTTTTCATATCTGTAAGTAAAACTACTGCCCACCTTCATCCTTGTTCCTGCCTACACACTTATTTTGAGAGAGTCCCCTCACACAGGGAGTAGGCAGCAATCAGGGCAGAGACTTTCACACAGATCTTGTGGAAGCTACCCTGTGGAATTAAAGAGGGCACCACTCCTTGTCTACTTTGCCTCTGGCTCTTGGATCTAATGGGCAGATTCCTGGTATTGGTAAGAATTTGCTAAACTTGTTGCAGTAAATCTAGATACAGGATTATAGTGCAGCCTGCTCCAAGGACCTGAGCCAGAGGAGTAAAATTATGTCGGGAATGTGGATGGATCTTGATCATCAGCTACAGGGGCAAACCTATGAGTTCCCATTTATTACCTGCTTAAAAGGAGGTTTTAAGGCTTTCTGCAGAGCAAAGAATGTGGAGCTGTCTGTTTTTAAATTTGTCATCTGGGGAAAAAGGTTTATTCTCTCCTTCAAGAGAAAAAATTCTGGAGTTTTAAATTTGCTCTTTTACCCTGCCTGACAGTAGAGGGTGTCTAGAAGACTCTTAACATTTGAAAATTGCATCTGCCTGGCACCTTTACTCCAATGTACTCAGCTGGGAACACCAAATAGCAGACCAGCCTGGATGTACATATTTTCCCTTGTGTTGAAGCACTGTGAATAATTATCTTGAATAGATAGTGCAATTTCATTAAAGAATTAGTGCTCAAAACAGCTGAAAGGTATTTTGAGGATCTTTCAACCTAGTACTTTGACATCAAGTTCCATCTTAGTTGTACAGACACTTCCTACTAAAATTATGGTAAAGGGAAGCTGATATTTAACAATAAATGTTATGAAAGAATATCTGCATTGTGAAATGGAGAAAAAAAAATGAGTACCAGATTTCCAATTTTACCCACAGCATTTTGGCAGATTTCACAGTCATTTTCCATAGCTGGAGTAATTTCTCAAAGAACAGAGATGAAAGATACCTTAGAAAGAGTTTATATAGTGCAGGTTTAAATAACATTTAATTTTCAAATCTAGAAATGAAAGAACTACAGATTTGTTGTAAATGTACTGGTGGCATAACTGAAAATACAGCTTCAAATTTACACGTATTTAAAATACTTTATTTCATGTTATAAGCATAGTGAAATATTGAAGCATTTGATGAACAGGAGTAGGTTGTGTTTTGGGTTTTTTTAAATGATTAATGCAGTGCCACATAGATAAGTGATGTGATTGCTATCTTTCCAATATCTGGCTTTTCTAGCCATAAAATCTCAAATACTGTGAACTATATTTACACTTAAAATGAAGTAAATTTGACTCTTGGCAACAGAGGGGCTGCATGGATGCAAAATAGTGTACTAGCTGTAGTTCCAGTCACAACATGGTTTTATGGACAAGCTACCCTAAGCCTATTATGAGAAGAGCTACAGCAAGTTGTTATGGTAACTGGAGCTGTACAGTTACAGGGTAGGATTAAATACTTGATTTTTTCCCCCATGTGGACTTGTGTGAAGTATTGTTTTCCACATACAAGAAAGAAAAAGCATTTCAGAAGAAAATTAATGAAAAATAGCCCAGTTGAATGTTTGAATAAATTGGCT
The DNA here is from genome assembly GCA_013401135.1 of Cettia cetti. Lineage (NCBI taxonomy): Eukaryota > Metazoa > Chordata > Aves > Passeriformes > Sylviidae > Cettia > Cettia cetti. The sequence continues at coordinate 7,558 of VZUI01084778.1, read as the reverse complement.
CTGGTACTTTCATGAAATGCCTTTACCCTCCCAAATGACAGGTCTTGTCTCCTTTTGGGCAGAAATGAATATATTTACTGCACTGAAAGTCAATGTTTGCTTTGATTGGATGCTTTTTAGTACATTGATGTTTTTGCTGTTCCAGTTTTATTATTGTTGGTATGGTGATACTATTTCTGTAGTTTTGCTTAGAGGGTGTTAGCATCATGAAATTTTGCATCTCTGGGAAATCATGTTTATGTTGCCATACTGCTGCAACAGGGGCCTGGAAGCTGGAAGGACTCAGAAAAGTGGTGGGCAAGATGGATGAGATTATGGCTGTCCTTCTTCCAAAGCCTGTGGCAACCATGTGGCACTTTGGTTATTCTGAATTCCCTTTGATGAGGGTATTTTTCTTTCATTGTTTAAAACTTGCTTGAACCGTGTTCAACAGGGGCATAAGTGTATGTTTCTATGAAAATTTTCAGTACAAGTAATTTGACTCCTGCTTTTATGTGTAAGACTGCTTGTCACTCTCATGCCTGTTGGATCTCTTTCATATGTATTTATGTACTTTTTTTGAGGGAGATGCATTTTTTTAGCAGTACATCACAGTGTTTGTTAAGTTCGTAGTATGTTCTTTGTCTTATGAGAAGGCTGGTTGCTTTTGTTTCATGAAGTATCTTTTAAAATTCCTTTTGCAGATAAAATATGTTGACAAACCCTATAGTACTTTTATCAGAATTCTGATTTTGGCTATCTGAACCTCTTTTGAATTGAAATTGTTTTCTAATATATTGAAGGTAGAATTTAAGTTGCTAAACAGGCTCCACAAATTGCCTTGAAACCACTGGTAACCAATCCGGTAGGAATAGAACTTGTCAGTTTTGTCATGAGTGGTTTTTTCCAAAGTACTTTATTCTTAACATTTGCAGCCTGCTTGAATTATAGCAGTGCTCAGAAATAAGAGCTAAACTTTACTGACCGTCAGAGCAATCCTCTGGTTCTCTAGTTGCTCTCCTCATTGCAGTTAAAGCCCAGTGTTACACAAAACACTATAAATCAAAGGTTGAGTCAATGTCTTTCAGAACAAAGGGGGTCTCTGTTATGTTGATATTTCTTGTAATGAATTCTCCTCTTCAGATTCATAAATTTAGTACAAGCCACTTAAAAATTTAGGGTTGAACATTAGGGAACACAAAGCAGGCAGTGTATATAAAATATGCTAAGAAATAGAATAACAGTGTAGATTGCAAGATATCATCCTGATAGAGAATGATAAAATATGCATGGTTCAGATGACCATAACACAAATAAAATACAACATTTTGCAGAAGTGAACCACAGCTCTGGCACTATCACACGACTGGTGATTATTCAAATGTCTCCATGATTAATTCAGTTTGTATTGATGCAAATAATCCTAGAGGAGACCTGTGAGAGCTAATGCATTTTGCTTCTGTGGCTTTCCATTGATAGCACAAAACAGCAAAGAGGAAAGTAATTTTCATGATATTAATAATGCGATTGCAGAATCAGGTCATTTAAAAGAATGGTGCTGACTCAGCTGTAGTAGTGCAGGGTTGAACATGGAGATTAATTCTTGAGCATGCTACATAAAAATCCACTGCTGGATATCTCATTGCACTAAAGCGTATTTTCTCCTTTGTAGGAAATATTTGAAATGACAGCAGTTGATTTGATGCCTTCTTTCCTGCTGTTAGGAATTCTTTTATAACATCAGAGCTCTTTCTGTTGAAGTATTTACCTTTACATGGTGAGAGGGGGCTTGCCTTTCTCCCTCCTCCTTTCCAGGAATGGAAATTGGTTCCTCCTTTTTTAATTCCCTGAAGGTCAGTGAAAGTCTGAGAGGATCATAACTGCTGTGCATGAATAGCTGTCTCAGCCAGTGAAGCTTATTAAAATCAGTTATGAGAGGGAGCAAAAATTTCCTTTTTTTGAAAGGACATCATCATAGATGTCACTGGAGGCAGGCTCCTGGCTGACTTGCTACCTTAGGTAGTTCTCGTGGCAGATATCTGTGCTTTTATTTTGCTCTTTTTTTATGACCAGGCCAATAAGCTTAGTAGATATGCTAAAAAGGTGATTCTTGCACAAGTTGCTGAGAGAGAGAGAGAGAGACAAGAAAAAATACTTGCCCATTGGTTTTCTTGTAAATGCAAGTTAAAAATGCACCACATACAAATTTTGTTCCCTATACTTAAAGTTTAAGTAAAAATGCTTAAAACAAGGCTCTGCTTGTGGTTTTTTTTTTTTTTTTGTTTGGTTTTGTTTGGTATTTTGTTTTTTATGTGGAGTTCTTGGAGGTAGGCTAAAAGGATTAGAGAAACAATTTCTATACATTTGCAATGTACTGTTTCTGCATTAGTGATGTTTTTGTGTGCTTTGATAGGGAGCAGGAAAAGCCTGTTTTCTCTTGTGGTACTACAAAATTAAAAATTAGCTGAAAGTTACATTTGTCTTTCTAATTTTTCAAATACATTTGTCTTTCTAATATTTCTAACATTACATTTTTCTGATCTGATTTATGTTTAAATAATATATTGCTTTCAAAGTAAATAAGAAAATAACATAACACAACCTAGAAAAAAATTCCTATATTAAACAGGGTCAGTTCAAAATACTTGCAGTTATAGCTTGCTGGTGACCAGGAAAAAAAAAAAAAAGAGAGGAGAGCATTAGTGAAGAATATTAGGAACACCATCTAGTAATTAGGCATGTGAATATTTCTGAACTTCTGCAACAACACTGGAAGTGAGGGACTTATTTTCCTCTGTAGCATCTTGGGTGGTAAATATTTGGACTACTTTGGCCTCCCTGCTCTTGAAAATAAAGCTTGTATTTTCTTGCTGAGAGTAGTTTCCACATTTTGTGGTTCAAAATAGGTCAGATATGAGCCATTGCCTTTGGCTATGTATTTAGTCATATCACATAGCCACAAACCCACTGTCTTTGAGGAAGTTGCAGCTTGTTCTCTGGGAATACAGGCTTGGGCTAGAAGAAGGACTGATTTTTACTGAGAGTGCATCGTGGTAGTCCAGCTGCCACAACGCCTTCTGCCACAAGTATCATCTTAAGTTTCCTTCCCAAATGCCAAGATACTTTCTGGGTAGGATTTGGATGGGGGATTGTAATAAAGCCTTTGATGCTGATTCAAATCATTTGACTCTTTTGTTACTCCTGCCAGGTTGGATTTGTGCATTGGTGCATTGCCAAGCTTGGCCCCAGCTGCTCTGCTGATGCCCAGCCCAGAACAACCGCAAATGCTCTCCATTCAACTTTCCTGGCCTCTCTTGTCCCTCGGCGTTCCCGCTGTGGCTGTGCTGGAGGGGGTTAATACTGCTGTGTGCCTTGCTGGCTGGCTCCTGCAGCTGAAAAACAGTGAAATGCAAGCCCTTGTACAGGGCTTCTGCTCTCTATCACTGATGTCCAGACCATAATCATGGTCCTGCTGCCCTGAGGGCTGTCACAGGTCCCTGTGCAGCCAAGGGGAAAGGGAAAGCAAGAGCCTTGAGAAACTTCACTCCCTTGTCTCGTTTATGAAATGAGATTTACTCATGAATTGATCATAAATTTATGAAAAACATAGTTTAAATGTCAAAATACTTCTGTGTCAGTCTGTACTAGGCTTCAGCTGAACTAAATTTGGGTTCTGTACTATTGAATGCTGAGATGTGTGAAATTTGGCTGAGTACAGGACAGTTGTTATCATATTTGTCTGTGCTGAAGGGCTGAAAATTGGTATATTGCCTCCAAGTTTGCACAGGTGGGAGAATGATGTGGAAGAGTGAGTCATATCAATTTGAAATAGGAATGAAGGCTAAAAAGGATTGGTTTAGTGTTTGTTTTTACTCTTGGTGTGACTCCATTTTTAGCCACTTTATTATCCTCTGTAGTTATTTTTTGCAAAGACATTTGCCAAGGATTAGTTTTTGTTTGGTTGCAAATACTATATGGCAGCTGGAAGCCTTTTTATGAGGCTTTCAAAGGCTGAGAAACTGGTTGTCAATGTGTGAAAAGTTCTTTGCTGGTACTCTAAACTGCCTTTCAGTAGGATGTTGTATATTTAATGATTGCTAGCCCAATGGGGCATGCAGAATTTCCTGCTGTGGTCTTCTGTAAAAATTTATTGTAAAAGACACTGGAAAATGTTGCTGGTATGCAGTGATGCATGGAAAACATTCACATTTGTGTAAAAGTAATGGAAATCCTCTGAAACAGTTGCTAGATTAAAACTAAGCCAAACCCTTGGTGATCCTAGCTGAGTTATCTGCACACAGATATTGGCAAGTAGAGCAGGTATTAGGCTTTTATCACTGCCTTTAAGCAGCCTTTGTACATTGATGCCTTCAGATCCAGGATTAAAATGTTTTCTTTTGGGAGAGAAAAGTAAAATATTGTTTCTCACTCGTTTGCATGCATGTGCAAAATTACAGAACAGCAACTAGAAATTGGACCATACAACCTACGAATAAAATTCCATCTTTCAATGCTTAACATGAAATTTTGAGATGTGGTGTCTATCATAAGTGTTGTTGCAGTTTCTCTCAGGTTCTAGTGGTATGTTAATTTGTCAGAGTCTGTGGTTGTTTTTTTTAAAAAAATGTTATTGTTTATTTCCATTTTGGAATAGCATGGCTCTCAGAAGGCAGATGTCAAAACAAGCAGTGAACTGGATACATTGGATCAAAAAGGTCTGACTGAGGAAAATATGATATAGCTCAGGCTAGAGTGGAGCTGACACAGTCCTGAAGTAAAGCTACTTAAGTGGTTTTCTCAAGTCAAAATGTCCAGGGATAAAAAGGCAATTTTTAGACCAGTGACTGGAAAGGAAGTGACTGCCACAAGAGCTGTAAGAAGTAGATCCTATGTTGGCCTAAGCATTAGGTGGTATTTGAGGGGTACTTTGCAGGCCAGATTCTGCTGCTCTTGCTCTGAGCTAAACAGTATATGGAAAATACATTCCACATTCTAAGTTCTAGTCTTTCAGTTTGTTAATGAAACTGTCGCTGTAGTTATTCTGCTGATGTGTTCACTTTAGTTTTTGGTTGTAAATCCTGAAATTGTAAATATTTGGTCCAAGACAAACAATAGTATGGAGAAAAGCATGCTCCTGCTAATTGAACTTTCATATGGCTTCAGCCTCTCAAGAGGGTCAGTCCTCTTCCAGACCTACTGAAAGTTTACCTGGAATCATTACAAAGATCCATTGGGATGGTGTAGTTGACTGTGACATTATGCAACCTGAAAGAGCTGAGCTAGAGATATGAGCAATTTAATGCATGGTATAGTGCATTGTTCTGTTGTATAAGGTGATATGACTCCAATCAAAATGATCTGGGGAGGGGGGCCAAACCACAACCATATGGAATGTTAACAAGATACATTAAGAGTTTTAGTTTAGACCTGAAGTGCACATTGAAGTGATTTCAGCAGCAGTACAGTATTTTCTGTGGGGAAGATGAATTCTCTGTGTATGATCTTTCATAATAGCATCTGAAAGACTCTCTGTCATTCTCTGTACTGTCTTGCCCAGCAGATGATGCAGCTGTGGAGTCTGATGCAGCATTACAGCATGTTTAAACATAAATCCCAGTGACTTAGGAAGTCTTATTCAGAACACAGCCATGTTTCAAGTAAGTAAATACATAAATTAGTTATTGGTGGCCTGTTACTGGGCCACCAAGATGGGCTGCAGGATATGTGCTCTTTGAGGGAGCTGGGCTTGTATACAGTCACGTAGAGACTAAGGAGTGATCTAGTAGATATTTTATAACTACTTCAATATGGGGACTTGTGAAAATGAGAGAACCAAAATTCCTCAGAAGTTACAGATAATGTATCAGGAGGCAATGACCATGATTTCTGCATGGAGAGGGTCAAGTTAGCCAACACTTCTTCCCAGGAGTGCAGTGCAGCACCCAGCCAGGTGACCATCTTTGGGGTGTTTTCTATGGTGACCCGATTCAGTTCTGCTGGTAGTCCTGCTTAGAGGGTGAGATGGGACTGGACAGCTTCAAAGGTCTCTTGCAAGCAACCCTTCAGTGATGTTGTTCTCAGTTTCCTTGACCAAATTTGAACCCCTAAGAGCTCGAAGGTGTTTAAAGGCTGGGTCCATTCAGCACTCCACCAAGCACAAGTTTCAGCAGAAAGTCTTCAGACACTGTCACTTTGGCTCTTCAGGCAAGTCAGGTCTATTTCAACAGAGATTTTTAAATGATCTTCTATAGGAACCACCAGGGGAGTTGCTGCTTCAAGTGGAAAGTATACTTTTTTGACCTTGACTTCTCTAAAATAGGCACACAGCAGCATGTATATATTTATGCAGGGAAAAACAATCCTACCAGATCCTACTTTGCATACGTAATTTGGTTACAGGGAAGAGAATGAGAGAACAAGCTGCTTGTGGCAAATATAAATAAATTAATTCATTACTGCATAGCAGTTCTTGCTGTGACATTATAGGATGTTTTCAGATCTTGTAGTATAAAGCCTTATTGTCTTGGTTTGACCAGATGGACTAACGATCTTTTGGGTCCTGTTATTTGTAGTCTAATGACACTTTAAAATATTTGGATTCTGCACTACACCAATTTTAAATGCACCATTAAAAGACTCATATAAGAGTGCTGGTTATTTTGTTGGCATTTTTTTGGTGTGATTAGTGTTGTATGAATGGAAAAATGTGATTCTTGATAAGTCTTTGTGAAGGTGGTACTAATGTAGGAAGTAAGCAGAGAGAAAAACACTTTCCCTGGACTACACAATCAGTCAGGTGCTTCTTTCTCTTCATTAATTCTGATGATAAAATGGATGTGAAATAATGCTTACGCTAATCTGGAACAGCTGTTGAAGATCTTTAAACAGAACCCAAGTAGGAATAATGTCAAACCAAAATAGCTCTATAAGTAATTAGGCACAAATTAATAAAACCACAAAAGGCAGAGGCACACTCTGATTTAATCCCAAAGAGAAGAGAAAACTAAGAGGAGTTAAAATATTTTTGATGTATATGTACAGTGACTTCTGCCTGGGAATTTAGATTCATCTCATCAATGTAAATGCTAAATATTTAATCAGGCAAGATCGAAGTGACTTCTGTGAGGCAGGATGGGGAAAGCAGATGCTGCTGTTCTAATTATATGGACATCTTGTCACTGAGATTTGCCAGCTGGATGTATTTATTGATCCTCAATTGGTTTTGGGTTTATTTGTGATAGTGTTGACCAAAGGACTCTCTTAATATTTTAATATAATTATAAATCCAGGTGAAAATATTGTAACAGTTTACCAAATTTCCAGCATGTCGCTGGATAAACTTCATGTGATGGGTGAGCAACTGGCTCACTGGTCAGGAACAGAGGGTTACAGTGATTGGGGCGACATCAGGCTTGTGACCTGTGACTCGTGGGGTTCCACAGGGCTCCATCCTCAGCCCTGTGCTCTTCAATATCTTCATAAATGACTTGGACACAGGACTGAGCAAGTTTGCAGATGATGCAAAGCTGGGTGGGAGGAGCTGTTGATTCCCTCAAAGGCAGGGAGGCCCTGCAGAGAG
>VZUI01084775.1:0-58147 GCA_013401135.1 Cettia cetti | reverse complement strand
TTGCTTTTCTTTTCTTTTTTTTTTTTTTTTTTTTTTGTGCAAAAGTTAAAAAACTGGAAGCAGAAAAGTTAAGACAAACCCAGCGTCCAAATGTGGTGTATAATCTTCCTCTTATCTGCATGCCATTGCCCAAAACAAATGCATTAATGTATTTTATGTTCCACGGTTATGAGTTGCCCTGAGGATAATCAAATCAAAATCAAATGCACCTATGGAAGATAAGGTCACTGATACTGTTTCCCACCCATTCCCACTCTGGCTGTGAGTTTCACTGCAGCTGCATTTATTACCCTCTCTGCGTTTCACTGCTGTTCCTTTAAAGATTGCTTTTCCATATGGATGGATTAGGTATAGGTCTTTTTAATGTGTATATTCTGCAGAAATAAGACTTACTGACAAACCTGGCAGTTGTAGATGTGAGAGCCTATGAGTGAGAAATAGAGGGGAGCAGTGGATGACAGTCTCCCAAAGGGAAGAGAATTCCTCGAAGCACAGTCTTTTGAAGTGTCCCTTGCTTGCCCCTTAATCAAGTGATCATATCGGCCACCTCGTTCCTTTCAATGGGGGAAAATTTGCAGACAAATTCCAGCCAGCGGGATGTTGGAGCTCTCGTGGGTGGTGGGATAAAGATACCTGTCACCTCCCCTGGCCTCGCTGCTGGCTCATGCTGGGAGCATGGCTGGGGACCCTGTGCTGGCTGCAGGGCCAGTCATTTCCAAATCCCCATCAGAAAGTGAAATAAAACCCAGCTCCCCAATGGCTCAGCAGCCCTATTGACCATGGCAAACAACTGTGTAAGTGGTCCCATATGCTGTAGGTACATTAGAAGGACATAAATTGTGCTTTGTGCTTACAGTGGTGGCGTCTTGCCCCTGCTGCAGAATTGCTTTTGCCTTTTATTGATTGGAGGGGCAGCAACTTTCCCCAAAAGATGTGCTAGTGGCATTGCAGCTCTGAAAATGGGATCTTCCCCAGTTGGCTAGCCAGGAGAAGTATTTGAAGTGATGGACCCACCAGTGTTTTGGGTGGTGAGCACTTTGACATGGGGGTACCTGTGGGCAGCAGCCCTCTCCTCCAGTCTTTGTCCCTCTACCGCTCCCCCATCACCAAGTGAAGATTGTATGGGCAAGATAAACAAAGAGCCTGTTCATATGAGGGAAGTTTTGGGGGCAGAAAGGACTGAAAGGCTCAAGATACGGCAAGGCTTAATGCCGTAAATCTGATTAATTTACCTTGTGACAATCGTAACAAAAAAGCGAAGGCTGGGAGCTGGGGCTGAGGGCTGACCTTTCGCTCGCACTGAAAGGCAGCACAATAGGGGCTGGGGCTGGGCAGGGGAATGACCCTGCCTGTCACTGCTACCTGCTGTTTTTGACAATGCCATCGGACACAGCTCTTGGGGTGATGAAAAACACCTTCCCGCCAAAGGCCCCTTCTCCCTGCTGTCCTGGACGGGCCAGCTCGGGGGGATTTGGTGTAGGCAGAGCCAGCTGTGCAGGGTGTGTAAATGGGCATCACTCACCAGCATTAATATCCACCAGGAAAAACTGCCCTGGGGACTGCAGGATCAGACCCTGTGTGGCTGATGGATACACAGCAATTATGGGGGGACTCTGGGCTGAGCTGCCCAGCAGACAGGAAAAGGTTCTTGAAGGCTCTGCAGCACAGTACAGAGCCAAAAGTCCAGCCCTTGGGGTAGGTTGGCCCTATGTGCATGAATTTGCTGCACTAGAGAGTGCCTTGGATGTATCTGAAGGCAGAGGCTGTGGAAAAGAGTTTTTCTGTGCATCCTCTGGAGAGCATCTTCCTTGTGTGCCCTCGCACTGCCTCATGAACACAGGATTTATTCCACTCTAGTCCCTTGGTAACCATGCCCAAAAGCACACAAGGAGGGCATGCAGCGTATACTGCAGGGAACATCTGTCCCAGAGGCATCACAGAGCAGGAAGCGAGCTTAAGTTTGGCTCAGCAGAAATGTCATTATCTGAGGAATTAACCTTTGTGTTCAGTACTTGTACTCATCTTTGTCTCCTGCATCTGCTTTGCCCTGAACAGCAGCAGTTCCCACCAGGTATCATTTCTTGCTTGATTCAAATGGAACGAGTGCACGCAGAGCAGCACCCAGCATCCTCCCAGCCCTGCTCCCTCTCAGGAGAAGGAGACAGAGTGTTTTCATACCCCATCACATTTCAAGCTCTCTTCTCTCCACGGTGAAGGTTTGGGTTAAGTTCTTTTCCTAGAGTCACTATCACAAGGGAAGTCTGAGAGATTTCACAGTTTATTTTAGTTTTATCAGCCTAAAAACAAAAAAAAATCTGATAACTTTAAAAGCAGGTGAAAAATAACTCAAAATCTTAATTGGACCATGTGCCAGTCAGGCAGAACGTGTAGTCTGCCTTTAAATGCATTGGCTGGTATCTCACGATATTAATCAAAAATAGTTAATAAAGGTGTTTTAACTGGAACATCTGCTAGAGGTTTTGATTGTGTAGGCTTAATTGCAGGCTCGAGTATCAAACTTTCAGAAGGTTTGGGGACAGAGTTTGATTGGGGTCACCAGGTTGTTCGGAATAATATCCCAACCCTTATCTCTCAAATGCAGTGTCCAATTGATTTTCTCTGGACCATTACACACCACGCAGGGCCGCAAAGCCCAGAAGGGGAGTGGTGGAACATCACGCTCCTCAAACTCTTCCTGATGCAAACACTGGGGTCCTTTGCAGGCTCTTTGGGAGGAACAGCTTTACTCCGTAAGGACTGAAGAACAGGTGAGGAAACCACCCAGGAAAAGGCTCAGCCGTTTTCCAAACTCAGCCCGTATCACAAAAAGTGTTGCTACCCCCAGGACTGCATTTGCACAGCACCCAGACACATGTGGTGGGCCTGGCTGATAAAAAACACCAACTGCTGTTCAGCATTTCCATAAAAATCACTGGATTCCACTTATTTCAGTGCTTCAGCCATCAAAACTTGGAAGAGCTTCAGTCTGTGAGCAGAGCTGGCAGAGATGGGGATGTGTATGATACAGTTTGCTTAACAGGAAAATACTTTCAGGTTAAAGAGAGCTCTTCACACCTAAGCTGTGGCTTGTTATCTACGAAGTCCCAGGCAGTTTGGATTTGACAATCAAATAATTTTTAATCAAACGCCAACACCATCCCTGGTTGCCCACTTCCACACAGCCTGGGGCTTTACTGCCTTGGGGAAAGCTGGCTTTGACATTCCAACCAGCCCCATCCCCTCGATGTTGAAGCTCAGATTTCCTATGGGGGTTTCCTGGCATCCTCATTTGGTTGATGAATCATCCCCCTCTTCTCCGGTCTCCTGGTGGGAGGGGGCTGGGGTGCAGCCTCCCCAGGGACAGGTTTGTGCAGCCCTGGGTTAAGCCCAAGCCAGGAGGGGTGGTGGCCACAGGGGACCCACTCACTTGGAGCCCTCCCAGCACATTTTGTTCTGCAACCCCTAATCCTGGTGTGCTTCTCACATTTATGGTCTTCCATCTACTTCACGTTTGGGGAAAGCAGCATTCCCTGGCGTCTCCATTGATTTACCAGCTCCAGGGTCCGGCTGTTGCCCTGGGTAATTGGCAGCAGTGACATATTTGGGCTCAATTTTATTGTATGCATTAGGAAAAGTCAGCAAACAGAGTTGAGTGCCATGTCAAGTATTGCCTTTGACTTTCTATTGCGGCCGTTTGGGATCTGTTTTGTCCATGCCCTGAGAAAGCCTCTGTTCTGGTTGAGGCTTTGTCTGAGATGCTGAAGGTTAGTCTGAGGAGAGCTGTCTGAGAGGCCCCACTAATCCCTTTTTACTTTTTGAACAAGAAAGTCAAGTGTTTTTTATAATAATAATAATTTGAGCTAATAAGTAACATGCTGGCTGGAGCTGCAGCTGCCTGGGGTGGAGCAGATTTGTTTTCTCCATTAATTAGAAAGCCTTAGCTAATGTCACACATGTCTTCATTTGGAGATTTTCTGGAGAGGTCCTGATTCTCACTGCTAAATCAGCACTGGCTCAGAGTCCAGGCACCAACACTGGCTTCCACCACCTCAGAACTTACCTCTTCTCTCCATTTTCACCATTCAAACCCTGCTCTCCCCTCCATGCTAAGTATTTTTAGGAGGACTCCAGGCTCTGGTGTGGCAGGACACCCACCCATGAACAAGGGGTGCTTTGGTAGGGTGGGTTTCTCTTTCTGCGAGTAGAAATGTTTATTTTATTATTCCTTTAATTCCTCCACACTGTGTTCCTGCCTCATCAAAACACATTAGCAAAGTAAATCTTCATCAGTGAGGGAGGTCTCGCTTCCTTTCAGGGATAACAATTCTGTAAGTCTGTGGGAAGATTAAAAGTGTGGTACTAAGTAAAAGTCATACAGCTGGGGAAGGCAAATGCCTGTAACTGTGTTCATTAACAATATTGTATATCATCTAAATGAAAGGAAGTTTAAAGGCTTAATGATTTCCTTCTCACCGATACATGCTGTTCAGTGCCAGCTCAGACAATGAAGACAGACTAACCTGTTTTACCTCTGCCCTGCTTTGATGGTTGTTTTGCAAACACTTTAGGAAACTGTTCAAATTACCATAAAATTGATTTTCAGTGGAAGCTGAAAGTAAAACAAAATATTTTCTATTGAGTGTTTTTACAATAAGATTAACTCCATGAGACCTCAACCTTGGCCCTAGCTGGCCTTGACAATGTCTCCCTTTTAAGAAGGTGATGCAGCTATGTATAATTAGCCATGGCTAGTTAATAACTCATCTGTTAATGTCGAGGCCCACAAATAGAAGGCTTCTATGTACAAGGAACCGAGGTTAGGCCAACAAGGATAAAATCATGTCTATTTTAGTTTAATGAATTCTGTTTCCATTGTTGCTGCATTTTATTTGGGCAGTCAGATGGATAGCCAGGCTTTGGAGCAACTTTTGGGAGGGTTGTGCTTCCCTGCAGTGCAGTACCTGGGGCTTCCTCTGCCAGCCTCTGGGCTATAACATCATGGCAGAAAATGGTAAGAGCAATATTCTGCACCCTTTTAAGCTTGACTGTTCAAAGCCTTGGTGGTGGTAATTTGGTTAAATACCACATTATTGCTTTCTGTACATCCTGAAATAATGAGAAGGAGCAGAGCAGAGGTCTCAGGTTTTGAGACAAGGTATTGCACCTTGTTGCCTCTGAGTCCACACACTCCACTGCTGCACAGAAGAAATAGCCCCTCCATCTGAGTTCCCATGGCTTTAGGAGAGGGACATGCAGGGGCAGAAGCTGGGCTGATGATCACAGCCCTTCCCTCACTCCTCTGAGGAGATACTGTATCCCTGGTAGTAACTTACTGCCTTTTGAATCAAATATAAACCCAAGGTCCCAGTGTTAGTGCATCTTGGCCCTTGGGTGGTGATGATATTCAATTCTGAAATACCTCTAGAGCTTTGAGGCATTCGGTACAAGATGGCTGAGCTTCAATTGGCTGTCATGATTGGGCCGTTCACCTCATTCACAGTGAAAACCAGCACATAAGCCAGGCAATGCTGTCAGAAACACTCCCAACCAGTGCTAGCAGCAGTTCTAGCTAGCAGTGAGAATGGGAAAGGACTCTTGTCTTGGTGAAGATCATGATACTTATTTGCATGACAATCACTAAATACCAGATATGGTTTTTCCCTGTTTTAAGAATGTACATGGAAAATTGCCCCAAACTGACCCCTTCCCTGAAACTTTCTGCTCTGACATTCTGTTAAAAAATTCCAGCCTGGCTTTAGTCATGGGAAAGAATTTTCTCCTTAAAGTTGTTTTGGTCAGAAGGAAAAATAAATCTTTGTTTGCATGACTAGGTCTCAGTCATGAAAAACTGACCCCAAAAAATGCTGCTACAAGTTTCCTCTGACTGTAGAAACTCAACCCGGGGCATGTCATTTGAGAAGATGTATGCTTGAGCAGAGTGGGGACTTGAGAAATTTGAAGAAGAAACTTTGGAAGCTCCTTGTTTCTTACTGTTATGTTTAGCACAGAGCACTGGAACCAAGCGAGGGGCCGGTGGCCGGGACCGCGTCAACAGCGTGCGCAAGCCTGAGATTGCAGCACTGCCCACGGGGAGCTCTGGGAGACAAACACTTTTCCAGGCCACACAGACCTGGATGGGTTGGAGCTGCTCCTTCCCCAGTGCCTGTGATGGGAGCCCAGGCTGTTCAGGACAGGCAGCTTTGGTTCCCCTGCAGGGACTGAGCCATGTCTTGTCCTACATCCCCAATGTCCATTCTGTCCGTGAGTCACGCAGGCTCTTATCAAGGTTCTGGATGATTCACCAGTATACTCCAGACCTTTAGGGCTTGTAAAGTCAGACAGAAAATCTTGCAGAAATGTTTTTTCCTGTCTGAATTCCAGCCAGGCCTGTTGTGAAGACTACCTGGAAATAGCTGGAAGACAGGCTTGGCAGAAAAAATTCCCACAGTTTGAGCTCTGATCAGGGACTGGAAGCTGGACAAAGATTAAATCCAATTTTCTCAAGTCTTAGGAAGTCCTGAGGTATATAAGAGAGCAAGGATATAAATCATTTCCCTTGCTGCTCTAGGCTGGGCTTTCTGAAGGACATGAGTGACGGATGAACTTGGCTTCCCTATCTTCCTGGGACGTGGGATCCAAACTCCATGTGGCTCCTCTGGAAATCTCCCCACATTCCTGGACAGAAGGGGGGCTTTTAAGTGGTGATTCCTGTCTTTTTCCCTCTGGAAACAAGATTGATTTCTTCATGTAATTGTGTTTGTCCTGTCCTGGCTTCAGGCTTTCCAACACTTAGTTCATCTTCTCCTTTGGCTGCACAGCAAATGCCAAGATCCTCTCTCAGGGAAGGATGGAAAAGTCAGTCTTTTTGTCCAATAAAACCAGAGCAGCTTTCAGACTTGGTCCCAAATGTCCTGCCTATAGTCTGACAACAAAAGTTAAACTTTGTTATAAACACAATACGCCTATGGATGTTGGTAGTTGTTGCTGGCTTTCATGCTGGAAAATATCACTGATGGACAAAAGCCTTGGAGGTTTCAGGAATTTGGCTCTGGTAGGGTACCAAGCATGCAGAATCATTTCTTGCATCAAGTCCAACCTAAGCAAACTAAATTGCAGCTTCCATGATTAATACTTGAAGCTACAGCTACGAAGGCAAAACTCAGCAGTGTAGACTGAAGCAGTATCTGAATTTGAAAGGCGCTCACCATTCGGCCTTCAAGAGCACTTTTGAAGCTGCCTGTAGAGAAAATAATTAAAGAGATGAAAGATACAGTGACTGATAGTAATAAATCACATGCGGCTGTCTTTGTTCTCTCAGCAAATATAAATCACTTTTGCCTTTAAAATACAGGAACAAGCATTCTTCCCAGATTGCTTTGAATTTATTAGACAAGGTCATTAGAAATGTATTAGGGCAAAATCTGAATTTATTAACTGAGTTACTTAATAGCTTAATTGTTCAGTCAGAAAGGGTTGTGCACTCTGACTAGTTTTCTGGCAAGAAGGAAGACAGCCAGGAATGCAGGTTTCTAGGCAGGAGTGCCACTGTCCCTAGAGGCAGACTGCTGGATCACGGGCAGTGCGGTGGCACGGGGCATCTGAGACAGCTTCTAATCAGCATCAGGCAGGTGTGCTCCTGGGAATTGTCTTAAAGGTGGCCAGAGTATCTTTTGGAAAGGAAACCTGCTGCAGGGACTGCAGCTGGGCTAGGTCAGAGCTTGGATTAGGCTTTTTTGTGTGCACTAATTTGGGAGAGCAGTTGGGACGCTGGGTGTCAGACGAGTTTAGCTCCATCTTGGTCCCTACTGGGGCCACCCAGCAGTGGATCTGTCACATGGAACTGTCTTCTGCCAGCCAGGAGGTTTGAATTCAGCTGGATTTTTCTGTGTGCATTCAGGAGGATCTTCCAGCCTTGACCTCTGAGACACTGAGGCTGAGACTGTTCTTCAAGGTGCTCTGCTCATTGTGCTGCCAGACACACGTTACCATTTGCAGGACACAACACACTCCACAGCATTCCCTTCCAAGAAGGGACCTCCTGCCCAGAGAGGCATTTCTAGAAGCAGCCAAACCCAAAACTTATTTTCACATTTGCTTCTCTTCCTCTGGGCAGGGTGAGGGAGGAGGCACACAGCGGATCTGAGTCACAGGCACCGATGGCATGTCTGAGGTTTTGGTTTCACAGACCACCAAAGAGCCATCACCACAGCTGGGTGGGCTCGTGGGGAGCTGCTGGGACGGGGTTTGTGGCACCCTCCGGGGTCTGTTCGAAGCAGCACAGAGCCCGACTCCTGGAACAGCAGGAGACACCAAATATCATCTTTATCATGGCTTTCAGCTCACTCAAAAAGCTGCTTACCACCTAAGCATCTGCAGCCTCCAAATGATAAAACAACTCACCCTCATCTTCTGCTCTCTCTTTTAGCTTAGTCAAACAAACCATCACTATGTTCAGCAGGCAAAGCCTCTGTTGAACCTGTCAGCACCTTCTTCTCTGGGTCAGGATACACACAAGGGAAGGCTTCCATTGAGGACTGGTTCCTGCCAGGATGTTCAGTTCCAGGAAACAATATAATTTCCACAGTTTTTCTTCATTTCCAGGTAGAATTTGGGGTCTTCCCTTCTTTCTTTCCATGTTTGTTCTGCCTGCTGAAGAAGGAGCAAGTTCCCCCAGAGTCAATGTAAGACAGATTACAACTCTTGCTGAAATCAATGGATATTCTGCTTTGTGGAAGGCTCCATGACTAGATCCACAAATTTTTCACCGTGGCAAGTTTTCTTTTTCTCCCTAACAATGGGTAGCACCAGAGAAAGGAAGAAGGTAAGAGAAGAAAACATGAATTTAATGTCTGCAGTAACAAACTTTATTACAGCAACTTTATGGGGAGAAAATGTCTCACAATCTTCACTGCATAACAATGTCCCAACAGACATGATGTCATTACGTTTTAAAAGGTGTTTGAGTTGGAAAATCTTTTCAACAGTGTTTTAAGGGTCTGCTTAAATTATTAATAAGGTTCATTCATGTGATTTATTATCTCCAAGAAAAAAAATCAGTAAGCATGAAATATATTTGAGAGGGATGACAGTGTTTATTAATGTTACAGGTTTTATGTTGCTAGACATTATTAAAATAAATATGCTCACCTCTGAGAGGAAAATGTAGTATCTAGTCAAATTTTATACATCTCTATGTATGTGCCCTGGCAATTTGTGTTAGAATGAAGAAGCAGGTGGGCAGAATATAACTTTGGACTTTGTGTCATGAAATAACCTGGGAGTTCACCTGTTTTCCCTGCTCACTAGAGATACATCTATATGTGATGTATATTTTGCTAACTCCATCCACTAATGCTAGTGGTGTTTATTATTGCACATCTGTGAATAGTTATCTAATGGACAATATCTAAATCTCCTCCCAATGGGACTTGTTGAAGTTAAATTTGCTCCACAGGCACAAGGAGGGCCAACTGCTGGGGGTGAGAGCAGCACATGATTGATACTAAAATCAACCAGGAAGGCTATTTCAGCCTTCCAGCTGTTCATCTTTGAAATTCCTCTTCCTACATGTAGCATCAACCTGAAGGCAAGGTTACAGTTTCAGCAAAATTTTTCTGAACCAAAGTTCTACTTTTTGTCTTAAAAATCCAAAGAAAGACTGAAGCTGCCTTTATTTCCAGTGGAAGGTTTTCTGATGGGGAAGTTTTCAGTGGCAAAATGGATCTGCTTAAACACAGCTTATTTTGTAGACCTCTGAATCACAGGAAAGTATTTTAGATTATTACAAATGAGGAGACTTAGGACCTTCTCCTACACTGGCTATGTGATGACTCCTTATTCCCTTTTCTCATTAACTCTGAAGGTTACAAATCCCACTGACATTCCTGTGTTTCATTCAAACACTGGCTGGTCCCTGCCACCAGCCCAAGGGGTTCTGCAGTGCCATGGTCCTCAATTGCCAGTGGCTAAGGAGTGCCCAGACAGGGCCACAACACATTCTAAACCATAGGCTGACTTCAGAAATCTCAGACTTGACTTCCTGAGACTGTCTTTCTCCTGTGTGAACTAGGGATAAGAATTTCCCTGGCCTGATGGCACTGAGATTAAGGGTCTAAGTGAGAAGTTCAATTTCCTCCCCACGATTACTTTCTTCCTGCTCTCTCAGGGGACACCAGGATGACTCCTGCCTTTCTCCCAACTCCATCCTGGGCACCCTGAGAATAACTGCTTCCAGCCCTGCTGTCAGCTCAGAGCACATCACCGCTAAGCATCTCCGTGGCTTCTGCCTGTGTGCAGAGTTGAAAGAAAAGTTGCTGGATAAGCAAAGCCTCTAAAAGAAGTTGGATTTCTTCATCTGGAAGTGTTCATTTCCAAAATTCTCAAGTACCATCCCTTGGGCACAAATAGTGAGCAGACAGTCGCCTGTGTCCTTGGAGGGCTGTGGTCCTCTCCTGCTGCCCTGTAACTCTTCTACCCCACACTGAGGGCCCTGCTCATATTGCCAACAGCAAAATTTTGGCACCTCCTGGCACTTCTAACCTTTATTAAAATAAGCCCAAATGGAAATTGCATTCTGCCTCCTCTGGGGTTTCCATGGAGCAGATCTAATTATCTTTCTTTAATAGCACTAATTGGTGGCCTCGTAGCCCTGGCCCTTCAGTCCACTCCTCTGTGCTCCCTTTATCCCTTGCACTGCCCTGGCCTCTCGGGCTGGATGGGATTTAAACATGGTCTGATGGTTTGTGAAACCACTTTGACTTCTTGCCCTCAATTCGCTAGTGCTACCTGAGCTCCCCGACCTGTTGACAGAGGAGCTTTCCTTTGTCTTTGCAAATTGACACAGCTGCACACTTGGCAAATAGACTCAGATGTTGAGCTTTGGGCTGAATGGACCCTCCAGATTAGCACAGGGAGAATCAGCTTTAAAAACGCTAAGCTGGAGCCAACAGCAGGAGAATGGAGTGAAGCTCTTTATCAGGATTCACTGCCATAGAAAGGGGCTCCCTGCTCTTGCAGTGATATTTACTTCCCTTTGGGGAGGACATTCCTGGAGCCAATAGCTCATCCTGACCCTGTACCCGGAGTTAATTAGCCAACTGTATAATGGGGGGATTCCCCCGGAGATTACACGAGGTGATCTCTCCCCACACATGCTGTTTGCCAAGTGGTTTGGGGCTCTTGGCAAGCACAAAAGCACACATGCAAGCAGGAGAACATCGGGCATGGGGGGGTTGCTGCCACAGAGCTTGGCAGGGCTGCAGGCAGGGGCTGTGTTCTGCTGGACCCCTGCTCTCCCAGGGTCCCACTGCCCCATCCTCGTGGCATGCATGGACATGGGCATGTAAACCCTTGCAAGGCTCTTTATGCAAACGGCTTGGAAAGTTGTCCGTAGAGATTACCTGGCCAAAACTGGATCAAAACCAGTAGAAAAGACAAGTGGGGTCACTTCTGCCTTGCAGTAGAGCCAGGGTGGGAGCAGGGAGAAAGTGACTGTCCAGGGAAGCCATCTGCTGCCCTGCCTTGTCTGGAAACAAGGGGACGAGATCACCATTGGAGGCAATTAACACTGAACAACTTGTTGATGATTTTATAGCAGGTTAAAGAAAATGTCTCAAATAAAACTACAGGAGACCTTCTGTAACTCTACATGGCTATAAATATGTATTAACTTAATTACTATCAGCAATTACAGCTCAGTTTGGGAACAGTTAAAGTGGGTGCACACAAAACGGGATTATTACCCTTAGAAAATGAGTGTGAAGATAAAAGGGATTTAATTCACATTAGCTAATGAGCAGAGGCAGAGCTGCAGAAACAGCATCTCCCCTCTGCTTTACAGTGTCTGCAAAGGGGACCAGGAGCAGCCAGGCTGCACATCCCAAGGCAAGCCTGGTGAGTTTGTGCCTGGTGAGCTGAAGGGGTGACACTTCCAGGGCAGTGGAAGGGAAGAGCCTGGCACCTAGTGAGCTGCCTGGCCTCCACAGGGTCATACACCCACTGCAGTTACACTCTTGTGCTCATTTACTTCTTCCTCAGCCACTTCAGGGGGCTCAGGACCAGCACCTGTCACCCACCCCCTCTGCTCCTGGATGTCATTTCCCTCATTTTCTCCCCGGTTCTATGAGCATGTGTTGCTTACAACTGTAGGAGCTGGTGGGACTTATTCAGGATGGAAGTCTGTACTTCACAGGCATTACATTTTCCCCAGAAATGCCTGAACTGACCCCAGGAAGGGATAGAAATTATCCTTCCTTGGACTGAGCATGTGTTTCTCCTTTTACTGGCTTGTTACAGTGGTTCCTGACCCTACCCCTTAAAGATAAATGCCTGATTTCCTGTTAAATGTGCCCTGAATCCCTTTCCTGGGTTTGAGTCTTGTTATAACATTCCCCACTAAATTGAATATTCTTCTATTTCTCCTTCCTATCATCATTTTTACAAGTTAAACCACCTGATCATTTTTCCATACAAAATTGGTTGAGTTCTGCAAGCTCCAGAAAGCTCATTTTTGCCTTCAAGTAATTTCTGTGACTCCTTTGACAATTGCCAACTTTTCAGCACACATATCCAGTATGAGCACCAGAAGGTGATAAGCTCTTTCCTGTGACACTGTCCCAGGACTCCCTGGTGTTTAGTCACAGCAGTATGACACTCTTTTCTGAACCAGAGAGTTCTTAGTTCTCACCCTGAGGACTCACCCTCACCATCATCATTTGCAGGTCCCTCTCCCTGCCTCAGTTCATCTCCAGTGCAATTAACATTGTCTTAAACATTCATTCCTCACTCTCACTGGCATGTTTGAAAGTTGAATTCTCAATTAACTATTAACTCGTGTTTAAAAGCCAACAGTTAATCAAAAGCATTGGAGTGTCTTGCCTTCTGCATCTGTCTCTGGTGAGCTGTTTCTCTGACTGGCCACGCAGGGGTTGCAGTGGTTGTGGGTGATGCACAGAGCATTTCCCCAGTGCTTCTCCTGGCTCTACCCAGCTGCCTTTGGCACATATGGCTCCTGCTCCACAACCCAGACCGGCATTTCAGACTGCCTCGGGGCTGCATTGCTGGGGTCTCCGGGGCACCCTGGGCTTATCCTGAAACTGCTCCTGCTCTTTGAAGATGCAAAGTGCCCTTACTCACAATCCCAGCCTTTGAGACTGGGGAACAGAGATGGGAACCTGGTGAGATAAAGCTGCTTTGTGATGCCAGTGCTTTTGTCATGCACCGAGGCTGCCAATACAATTGCAATGTCCCTTATCAAGTGCTCAGCCCAGCCTCCCAGTCTGGGGCCAGCAGGCAGAGAGGCTGCCTAGGACAGCTCAGGGAGGTGGGGGACATGGTTAGCAGGCCATTCTGTAGCCCTGAAAAATGGAAAACTGGGCAAGTTTCCAGAATGGGGAAAGGATGATGAATGGATGGTCCTGGACTATGTTGACTTCTAAACTTGGGCACAGATAACCTTTTCAGGCTGCTGCTCCTCCTGGTTGCCACCCCAGGACCTGCCTTTTCCAAGGTCCCCATGCAGCTGCCACTGAGCTGGGAGCACCAAGATCAGCTGAGCACCCAGAGACCAGTGCCTGTGAGTCATGGGCAGGAACACAGCAAACTGGGGTGCTCCAGTGTGAGCAGGGATGTTGTTTTACTGCCTTACAAAACACATTTATCACTACGGAATATGACTTTTGCACATGTCACGTGTCATCATGCTTTTGCTCCCTGATCCACACCTTCAACCCTAAGCTCAGTTCACCTGTGTCCAGCTGCCTTTAGTGTTAATTATCCCTGCAAATGACAACCTCTCTCCAAGGCTCCTGCCACCATCCTGGCTGAGAGACCTATCTAAGCAGGAGCCTGGGTCTGGGCTCTGGAATGACATTTGGAGCAGTAGCAACGTTTGAACACAATGGTATTTCCTTCTGAGAGAAAAAAAAGAGACCCTTCAGCTTGTTTTCTTTCCCCCACGCCCCCCTCCTGGAGGAGATATTGCCAAGGCTCACAGATGGGATCGTTTACAGTTTCCTTTTGAGCTGCCTTGGCCCTTTCAGGTTTTGTTTATTCGAGCTGAGCTGTCAAACAGGGGAGGGTGGGCTGGGGAAGGCCTCCCTTCCATATTCTGATTTGGATTGGGGTCGCTCAAATTCCCCATCTGACAGAAGATGATTGATGAGAACGATGCTGGCTGTAAACCTGGGAGGCTTTGGAGATCAGGCAGCTCTGCTCTTTGCAGGGCCTTAAATCCCAGTTGTCCGAGCAATGTGGGGAATGGCATCCCAAGGTAATTACAAACCAACAACAGGAAAAGCCACTGGCAATGGCAGGCACTCCAGCATTGCCACGGAATGGCTGGAGAGGCAGTTGGGATTTTTTTGGTTTACTTTGCTTGTGAAAACACGCACACATGGTCCTGGGCTGAGGTCAAAATATGCTTACAAAAAACAGGATGTAGAGAGGATGGGGAGAGACAAGACACAGTAAAAAAGTTGCCAGGAATGTTTCTGGACGAGCAGGGGAGCACCCCAGAGGGGAGGAAGTCATTGCTCCATGCAAAATCTTTGGCAATTATCCTGGTGACAATGGGATAAATACACCCTTAAGAGCATGAAACCAGCTGGGACAGTGCTAGTCCACCCTGATGGCCAGAGCTTCCACAGCCTCCTCTCCTGCAAGCAGCTCTCACAGCACAAGGGCCAGCCTCAGTTTCTCCAAACCAGGCCTTGGAGGGAAAGGAGATGAGATGGATGAGGGGATGAGATCCCTATTTGACTCGTGGGCCCAGGAGGCAAAGATGGGAGGCATGGGATGTCATCACAGTGAATCAGAATGGTGGCCCTGCCCCAAGTGCATGATTTAATCAGCAAAGCTCTTCAGGGGACATGTACAAGGAAGCTGAACTTTAATCTGGTCTGACACATGTGATAGCAATGGCTTTCAGCAAAAAGGATTCATCAGCATCTTTTGTCGTGCCTGATTCAGGCAGGTCCTTGCACCCAAGGAAGGGTACAAGAGCTGTATGGATGGGGATGCCTGTGCCATGCTGGTAGCTCCTACATTGGGCCCTGAGCCACAGTTTCTCCTTTCCAAACAGGATGGTGAGTACAGACTGGCAGCAATTTTCATTGCTGCTGCTGAACAGATGTGTTCTGGTGTTAGATTTGCTGGACTACAGGGTATGTGACCTGGGTTAGGTCTCCAAGAGAGACCTCCAAGAGCTTTCTCCAAAGCTGTAAGCACCCAGAAGCCTTTGGACTAGAAATTTAACAAAGCCAGGAGAACTGGGCTAGAAACCCAGGGTGAAACAAAGCCCTAAACTAGATGCACTTAAGAGTAGCTGCTCCAGTTAGACTGGCTGACTCTGCAGGGCTGGGATGGGAAGGAGGGGATTTCCCCTCCCTTCCCCTGTGCTGCTGGTTTAAATCCAACCACAACTGAGCAGTAAATAAGAGTTACCAGCCGGCAGCTGCTGGGTGACCTGTGTGCACTGAGTCACTGAGCTCTGGCCACACAGCCCAGCAGACATTGGCAGCAGAGGACTCCTGGGCTGAAAAGTGCATTTTCTTTGGGAATGTATTTGGGTGAGTCCTCTCTGTGCACCAGTGCTGCAGAGGCATCCTGGGATGCAGTGATGTGCACCAGTGCTGCAGACACATCCTAAAACCCTGCATTCCCTGCACACCAGTGCTGTGCCACCAGCACAACAGCTTCCCTGTGTTGCAGCTCGGCCACTGGGATACATGGGGCCAGCAGCAGAACAGTGCCAGTGGGACAGTGTAACTGGAATAGCCATGGTCAGAGGAGAGCCAGTGCCCTGTAATGCTGCTGAGTGATCTGTCATCTGCACAAGAGAGTCATGGTGCTGGGGCAGGTCAGGCTGAGCCTGTAGCAGCTTGGGCACATTCATAACTGCCTTGGTGGCACTGGGTTACTCATGTGGGGCAGGGCAAATGTTTGAATACAGGGAGGATGCTAAATATCTGGCAGTTTCCCAGTGTCTCATGGACATGACAAACAGGGGGATTTGAGCAGATGTTTGAAGAGCAGACTTTTCCTAAGAACTTCCTCTCCTGGATAGATAGGACAAAAAGGGGGTAAAGCCAAGCAAAAACACATGGCTGCTTCTTTATCACTTATATTCAGGAGAGCTGAGCCTTACACACCTCCCGCTGTGATGGGACTGCACAAACACATGAGGACACTCAGGTCCTGCCCCAGAATTTCCAATCTAAGATAAGGATTTTAGAAAAGCAAAACAGAACAAAACAAACTTGGAGGAGTAGCAGCTCTTCAATCTCTCTGTAGATCTCCATCTGGTTAAAGAAGTGCAGACAGGGGCATGTTCTCTCCACATCAGCTGCACAGCAAGAGCGGCTTAGATGAACTCTCCTGGCTGGTAATAAAATGATTTTACATATGTAGGAAGCAGGATGTGCAAAGCCCAGGAGTCTGATCTTGTTTCTGAGATCAAACAGAGTCTTATTGTACAGGGGTGTGGAGCTGATGTAACTGTCTAGTGTGCCGGACACAATCGCCGTGGTTACGCAGCTGGACCGGAATAAAGCAAGTCTGTATCTGAACTCATTAATTTTTACAACCAACTGAACCACTCTGCCGTTTTCTTTTGCCTTTTTGGTGGCAGAGGAGTGCCGTGCCTCAGCAGAGGGGCTCCCCAGCCATCGGCCCCCTGACTGGCAGGTCGGGGCTGGCCTGGCGGGGAGCAGCCAAATCCCTGTGACCCCCTGCCAGCCCAGCCGCCCACTGGATCCCTGGGGATGCTCAGCCAGCTGCACGGGTCCGTTTCTGAGACAGGCCAGGAGCTGCAGGGATTAGGGATGAAAATACAGGCTTAACGTGAGCAGAGCTGTTGCTCTGTCAGCTACAGGTTATGTCAATGTTTCCATTAGAAACCCCTGGTTGCAAGGTTTATAGCTTGGCTGTGAAACTGCCCTCCAGGCTGGGCTCTGGCAAGCCAGGGAAACTCGTGGTTTTCTGCAGAAATATTTGATGCAGCTGCTCCCACACTCGCACATCGCTTCTCATGGGCAGGCAAAGCGAGGGGGCTCCTTCAGCAAGCTGTGTGGGCAGAAGGGCTTGGCAAACTGCCCTGGAAGCCCAGAGAGACACTCTGAGTGGCCTTGCCTGCCTCGGGGAGAGTGCTGTGTCCCCAGGCAGGCAGGCAGGGCAGGACAGGCAGGGCAGGGCAGGCAGGGCAGGGCTGCCTGGCCAGCACCCACACCGTGGGATCCCGGGCTCACAGGTGATGTGGCAATGCAAACAGTGAGGTGAACTTACCAAAAGACAAACCAGTGGAACGGCACCAGAGCCAGGGCTGGTGAGCTGCAGCAGGGTGAGGGTGTGGGACTGGGACTCCTGGTTGCTTCTGGCCACCAAACAAGGACCAGGAAACCACCTCACACTCCTCTGCAATAACCTTACCCATGGGGTGCCTCCCCTGCAGCCTGGCCAAGAGCTGCACATCCTGGTCCAGGTGCCTGAAAGACAGCCCTGGCCCAGGAATGACACCAGCCCAGCACTTGGCAGGAGGTTTTCATGCAGTGGCCAGAGTCCTGTAAGAGGCTCTCCTGGCCAGCAGCTTGCTGAGCCTGGATCTCACCCTGGCTGCTCGCTCCTGGGGCGTGCTGCCTGGCCATGGGACAAGCACACATCCAGGCCTCCTCCTGCCCCACCCCTTCTCACTCCTGGAAAGCTACTTTTGAGATAGATGTATTTGCCTATTTTAAAGAGCTGTGAAGAGTATTTGCAGGCTGGGATTTCACTGTGAGCATGATCTCCCAGGGCAGGCAAGACTACTTTCTTCCCTTGTTTTTTCCAGCAGGAAGGCTAGAGGAGAGGAGAGGCCAGCATGCTGCTGGGCATACCTCTGGGCCCCCAAAAGCAAGGCACACACTTTCCTTGTAGGGGATACACACACATCCCCTACCCAGCTGTGAGGGTGCCTGGTTCCACACACAGGTGCTGCAGGTGGGCAGCACACTCCACCCCAGGCTCCACATTTCCCTCACCATCCTGAGGGGAGGCAGTGGGAGGGTAGGGAGTATGCTCCAGGAGTAAGAACTGTAGCACCAGCCTGGGGACACAAAAAGAAATACAAAATATTAAGGAATAATTTTCAGCTTTTACCCCCATTACAGCAAAGCATCCCCATTGAATTTACAGTTAACACTGAAGCATATTGTGCATTTTAGCAGGTGGTCTCAGGCTATTGCACATCCCAGACAGGCAGGAGTGGTGCAGCTGGGGGAGAGGGCAGTGAGCAGCTTCTGCTCCCGGCTTGGAAAAAGCCTGTACTCTGGTTTCCCATCCCCAGCCATCCCCCTGGAGAGGGCTCTTCACTGGGGCTCTGCTTGGCTGCCCTACCATGCCCAAGACACTCCAAACTGCAGGCTCTGCTCACCCAAAAACCAACAGAGGGAGGAAAAAAAGAAGGGAAAAAGAAAAAGCCCAACTCCTTGCTGTTTTTCTGCTGCCTTTCCAGTATGCTTGAGTTACCATGGTTAGCTTTCCACTGTTCTCCTTGACCCCTGCAGCTTTCCCTTATGAGTTAGTGTCCTGGAATGTCTCTTTACGAGGTGCCTACAGAAGTAAAGCTGACCTGATGCCAGTGCCCCCACACTGAGGACTTTATTAGTTTTTTAATTTTCTGTCTGGGTGCTCTCACTTGCCTCAAACTTTCCACAGCTGCTAGGATTTATTAATGAAGGAGGTTCATTTGTGTCTTGCCTCCCCTTCCCCTGCTCAGTTAATTGGTGGTGTTGCTTTGCCAGTTGCTGTTTTTAATGGCTTTTTGGGGGGTTTCGGGAGAGTTGGGTGAAAATTTTGCTTTGTGCCAGCAAAATCTTCACCCAGATCTCCTGAAACCCCCTCAACAATCCCAAGAGACACATGGGGACACAATGAGGAACAACTGTGATGGGACCAACCATCCTGATAGAGACACTGGATGTGGCAAGTGGAGCCCAACCAAGGAGAAAGCACTGGGACAGAAAAAGCTGAAAACAGCTGCACTGTTGCTGCTGGGATGCAAATACCAAGAGTTAAGAGGATAAAATAATTTTCTTTCTCACAAAAAGCAAATATGCTTAAAAATGGAGATGGGAGGGTTTCTCCTTCTCTCTCATGCTGAAGGGGCCCCATGACACTGAGTTGTAGGCTGAGGAGGAGGAAGGGGCTGAGGGGTGATGAAGGACATGCAGAGATGCACTGCATGGAGAGGAGAGGAGGATGAGGAAGGAGCAGAGAGACCCTGCAATATAAAACACATTCACAGAGCCAAAAGGATACGGACAGTGAGAAGAGACAGACTTTTAAGGCAAGAGGAGAAACAGACAAATATTTATTTGTCCATAAAGTAAGTCTCCATAGCAATGAAGTGCTTCACAACAGATTTTCAAAACAAGCCCAGCCACACTGCACGCAGGGAGAGCTGCTGGAGTGGAGTGGGACATGTCACCTTCCTGGGGGTGGTTGAGGGGCTGCCAGCCTGGCACAGGGCTGTGGGCAGGGGACAGGGAGGGACTATCCCTTGGGAAGCATTGGGCAGCCCAGTCCATGCCCTGGAGGTGGCAGCGGGGTTATTTCTGTGCCAGAGGCAAGGTGAAAGGAGTAGCTGGATTTTCAGAGCCATGCCATTTGTTGGGACATCCCAGAGTCTGACAAGTGTGAGATGCATGAGCACAGCCAGGGCTGAGGAGGCAAGGAGAAAGGACATGCTGCCCCAAACTGCTGGGGAGACAAGGGAGTTGAGGGGTGGGAAGAAACTCCAGCTGCCCCTCAGGAAGCTGGCGTGCCACCCAGACTGGTGGCCACCTCAGGAGCATGAAGCTTGTGGGCCCCGTCTCACCTAATACGTAGCTCTGGGGCTACAGGGAACATTGACTTCATTACAGAGGAAGCAGCATCTCCTGGGCAGGTGCCAGGAACAGAAATGCATCTGTGCTTTATAGCCAGGGCATGCAGACCACACAGGAAGGTGTAGGGGGTTCCCCACGTCCTCCCATCCCAGAGGATGTGAGATGGTTGACAGGGGCTGGATCCTCAGCTCTGGTTCTGTGGGCAGCCCTCCCCTGCTGCTCATGCCATGTGAGGCTGCTCCCTGACCCTAAAATATCTCAGAAGCAGTATCAAGCACCTCTCCTGGTGCTCATGCTTAGACAAATGCCACTGCAAATAATTTGGCTTCAACCAGCAGGGACATAAATTCCATTATTTTGATGTCAGCTGCACAATTTGTTCCTGTAACAAGGTGTTTTAACCTCACTTCATATTCATTGTTCTGCCTGCTTTGATTTTACTGTAAATGACTGAATTTGCTTTTGATCTGCTGCCAGTGCCCCATAAATCTTGACACTTGCTGTAAGAAAGGAAAGAGCCCTCCCCTGTTTGGTTTGCAGGGGGTGGTGGTGAGGGGGGCTGCCAGGTCACCATGAGGGTCTGTGCTAGGATCCTGCGCCACCCGAAGCAAGGTTTGGCTCTGAGGATCCACCTGATTTTTCCAGGCAGGGAAAGAGTCCGTAAGAGGGGAAAAGGTGGCAGGGAGGAGGAGCTGCGTTTCTCTTGAAACCACAAGCTTTGAGCCAGCCTCATTCAGAGATTCACAGCTCCTTTGAGGACCATGCCGGTACTCTGAGCTCGTGAGAAAACCCCAGACCAAGCACGATTTGTGTGGTTTGAGGTTTCATCATGAGCTGCTTTTAAGTGTTTCGGTTCCCAGCACCTCTTCCAGAGTGTGCTGGAGGTGAAAAGGGGCAATAAAACCATCCCCCACAAAACCCACACTTAAATGAACATTTCCAAACCCAGCAGCACTTGGGGGATGGAACCTTCCATTACTGCCATTGCCCAAATTCCTCGTAACGGTTCCTCCCGTTTTCCAGATGGCAAATCTCCCCGTGTTTTGTTGCTCATGTGCCTGAGTTTCTGCCCAGCAGTGCAGCCCAGGGAATTCTGAAGGTATAGCTTGCAGAAGACTCTGTTCCCTGGAGCCTGCCTGCCCTGGAAGTGCCCATGCCCAGCAGGGATCGAGGCGCCAGCCCTGGCACGCACACCAGGGTGAGAGTCAGCCTCGTGACCAGGAGGAAGCCACAGCCTGGCCTCCACCAAACAATTGGCGGAAAGGGGCCATGACCTTGGCCAACACCCTGGGGATGGGGACGGCTGCCCGTGCTGGGGACAGGCCTGCTCCTGCCCCAGCTGCATCCCAGCCGGATGCCTTCCCCTGGTGCTGTCTCACATGCATGGGCTCCTTCAAAGGGACCTTCCCCAGGTTCCAACAGAGGAGCATGGGGACACAGGGAATCGGGGGGTGCCTGGCATGAGGTGCACTGTGGCTGGGTGCACAGTGCACAGTGCCTGGCTGGCACAGCACGGTGCCCAGTGGTGGGTGCCGCAGTGCCCAGTGTGGGGAGCTCAGTGCAGAGTGCCCACAGTGCCCAGTGCGGTGTGGCCTGGTGCAGGGTGTCCTGGCATGGTGCCCACGGTGCCAGGCATGGCGTGTCCATGTTCTGGCACAGTGTGGTGGGCACGGTGCTGCTGTGCCCAGTATGGTGTGTCGTGGCACAGTGTGGTGGGCACGGTGCTGCTGTGCCCAGTATGGTGTGTCGTGGCACAGTGTGGTGGGCACAGTGCTGCAGGGCCCAAAGCAGTGTGTCCCGGCGCGGTGTGTCCCGGCGCGGTGTGTCCCGGCACGGTGTGTCCCGGCGCGGTGTGCCCCGTGCGAGGCGCGGTGCGTGCAGCCCGTGCTGTGCGGGGCGCGGCCTGCAGCGCGCTGACCTCTCGCTGCCTCTGGCCCCGAGCGGGGGCCAGGAAGGGAAGTGCTGCCGGTCCTGCCGCTTTCATCGGAGATCTGGAGCGCTGAAGCCTGCCCAGATCCTAATCAGTGTGGGAAAGAAACGGCAGGGCCTGCTCTCGCCCCGGCCTGCTGGAGATGCCTTTTATTTTCATAAGCTTTATCGCAGGCCGCAGCCCCGATAAAGCCCCGTAAATAAACGGAAGGAGCGTGGCGGCCGGCCAGAGCCGCTCGCAGACGCACGCGCTCGCTGCCGCCCTGCTCCCCGGGGGGACGCCCCGTCACACGCCAACTTTCAAAGCCTTCCTTTTATTTCCCTGCACAGGGAAACCACATGGCCTCGCGCTGGGGGACCAGCCAGGCAGCCAGCACCCGCCGGCAAATTCCTGCCCTGCCCCAGCCTCCTCCGTTGACCCCGGCCCGTCGCCGAGCTCTCCCGGCACTCGGCACGAGCCCTCGTGGGGCCACAGGGGCTCAGGATGTGGCTGGCCCCTGCTCTGGAACTGGGGGAGGACAGTTTTGGGATGTCACATCCTCTCTGGGTGGCAAGAAGGGGGTCATATCCCACCCGGGAGCTGAACTGTCAGCAGGTCTCAGTGCCTCCCCACCAGGGTTTCCCTCCTGTTGAACTGCTGGGGTTTAACACAAATTAACAGTTTGGACCTGCTCTTTTTTTTTTTTTTCTTTTTTTTTTTTTTTTTTTTTTTTTTTCCTATTTTTCCTTTGCTAAGAAGTTTGGGTTTTGTTTAAAAAGGTTTACATTCTTCTGAGAGTATGGAAAAACAGGATCTGGGGGTTGTTTCCACTCTGGCTCCACAGGCTGACAAAGAGAGAAGTAAACTCTATTCCATTTCTGTTTGACGCTGCTGTGGGTGAAAGACTGAAAGACATCCCTGCCCAGGCTGGCAGCAACCCCACAGCTCCACTGGTTCTCAGCTCTGGGGTGCCCAGCTTTCCTGCACTCTTATCCCTGCTTCAGCATCCTCTTCCCATTGCAGGCAGGGCTGCAGGGAGATGCATTTACTTGTGTTTCATTTTTCACTGTGGCCTTCAGTAGCTCACTTTAAACCATTCCTTTCCCAGCATTGGCAGAAAGCAGCTGGCTGCAGCTGGGTACCAGGGTTTTGTTCCTAGGCATGCCTTCCCCTCCTGCAAGGGACAAGCTTCCTGGAACCAGTGCAGGAGGGTTTGAATTGTTGCTGGTTTTTACCCTGCCTGAACTACCATCCGTAAGGGAGGCCACCCAGCTGGTGCTGAGAGCTTCCCCTGTTAAATCGATTAAATGTAATACAGAAATGGCTCGGACCACAGTGCTGTGAATTAAAGGTTTATACATTTGATGGCACTTCACATGTGTCAGAGCTGGTCCAGTGCATTCCAGCCCAGACATGGTGGGTGCCCAGAGGTGACTGTCACCTGTGTTTGCCCAGGCACTGCAGGCTCCGTAGGGCTGCACAGGAACTCTCCTGTCTGCATTTGCACGGTCAGCAGCACCTCCTGGGGCTGCCTCCATAGCTCTGGGATGCAGCAGAGGCAGCAGCAGGCAGCAGCAGCCCAGGGGACATCTTCCCCTAGCCCCTCCTTGCAGGAGCACGCAACAGTATGCTCCCCTCCTCCTCAGCCTCCTCACAGCTTTTCATCCCGTTTCTCCAGTTTGCCACAATCCTTTTTCTGTCTGCAGCCCCAGCCTTTCCTGGCATGCAAATTTAATAAATACTCTCTCTGTTTCTCCCTGCTGGCTGTTAATGGGAGTGTTCAATAGCAGCTTTCCAGTCCCACAGTAAGCCTTTGAGAGCTGCTGTCACAGAACTGCCCCTCGCTCCCTCTGCACCCATCCTGAGCACCCTGCCTGACCCTGCTCCCCATCCTACAGCAGGGCAAGCACAGCATCCCCATGCCACAGCCATCACTGCTTCACCATCTGCGGGCTCCTTGTACCCTGCTGCTGAAGGAAATTAAATTGGCCTGACATGTCTCATTCTTGACAAAGTTATATCAGGTATTACTCATCTCTGTGCTAACTTCCAGATGCTCACAAAACTGCTTGGGATGATTCATGCCAGCATTTTTTTGGGATGGGAAGTGGTTTGTAGCTCCCCACTCTTTTTCCCTCAGTTAGATGGGTACTGTGGTTGCTGGTCTCGGGCTACTAAGAGAACATCTTCCCAGCTCTGATGGTTCTGAGATCCTCACACAGAGTTTGATCCCAGTTTAATCCTAAAATGGATCATCCAGTGTAAAAACACTAAATGCACCACATAACATTGTATAGTAAAGAATACTGAGGGGTTGTTTCTCCTACTTCCATGCTACTTTTGTCTCTGATAAAGAGACATATTGTAGAGGGACTGAAACCTCCAATTATTATAAATGAGAACTACATTTTTTCTCCAGGCTCACCTGAAGAAAGGTTTACAAAGACAAACACCCTGACTTTCTGCAACAGTTTCCACTTTTGGAAGAACATTCCTTGTCAGTAGGAATGCTTTTCTTTTGGATGTTCTAGTTATGCTCCATACATCTTTCAGGCAAGGATCTTTCAGATGCTCTGCTCCTCCTTGTGTAATATCTTGGCTCTGGGTCTTGGCTCTGCTGAAAGTGAAGGAGCCTGGTGGCTCTTGGGGGCTTGGAGGGTTCAGTGGGACAGCAGTAGAAAACATCCAGAATTAAGGCAGCATTTATGAGACTCCTTAGAGGGAACGTCCAAAAGCTGGTGGTTTCTCACCCCAGAGTCCTCCTGGGGCTGGGCTGCATGGGGTGCTGGTCCCCTTGCAGGGATGGTAACTGCATGTCCACAGCATGAACCACGTCCTCAGCCTGGATCCCAAGGGGTTTCAGCTCCTCCAGGAGGTTTCCAATCACAAGAGAAGCCAAGGCCCTTCTCCGATGTCCTGCCTGTCTGAGAGCCTCCAGGGATGCTCCAATGAGATGTGACATTGGCCACGTGACCAAGGAGGGTTTTTGAATTTTCCTCCTCAGGATTTTATTCTTTAAGGTGCTGGCAATGAGAAAACCCCCTTTGCACCCTTCCCCCAGCTCAAAGCATCCTTTATAAAAATAAAGTGCCCAAAATAGCCCTAGACAGTGCTTGACATTTGCCAGACAGCTGCTCTCAAGAGTGCTACAAAGGTTATGGATTGGTCTCTACTTCCCTCCTCCTCCCACCCCACCACTGTCTGCGTGAACTTTGGAGCAGGGCCAGGTTTGATGGGAGTCTCATGGTTTGAAAAAAACAGATTTGAGAGGGAGACAGGATGCAGGAAGGTGTTTGTGTGTCACTGCCTCCTGTCCCAACAGACAGCTCAGAGCAGAGCTGGGGTGACTTCTGCAAGGGGAGCTGCAAACCCTTGTGTGAGTTCTGCCCATGGGCTGGAAGGATACTGCCACAGCAGCCTGGTGTCCACAGTGCAGGGTTGTTCCCACCTGGGATGTATTGAGCACCATTGCTTGGTCCTCCAGGTGTGTGAAAGCACAAAGAGAGGGGCTGCCCCAGGGTGTACACCTCACCCTGCGCAGCCAGGAATGGGGTCACACTTGGCTGCAGGGTCACAGCCAGTCCTAATGGGTCCCCAAGAGACAGCATGGTCAGCCCAGGAGGCCAGGGGTGCCTGGGAAAGTCATGGCCCAAAAGAAGACGTGGGAGTCACCCTGGGTCCAAGCCTCAGCTCAGGCCTAAGGAACAATTAGGATGGAAGAGCTGCAAGGATGCAGTGATCAGTGCTGAAATTAGCACCTGGAGGAGAATGTGGGGACACAAGGAGAGGCCAAGAAAGGGCATAGCTAGGCAAGCCCTGAAATGAGAGGCAAAAGCATAGCAGAGAGAAGTTTCAAAGATAATTGAAGGACCTGCAAGGGTCAGGGAGGTCCTTCATTCCAGAAGTGGCACAGGTTCAATGCAGCCAGGGGGTTTATCATCTTTCCTGGGAGCACCCAAGAAGAGTTGCAGCTGGAGACAGGACAGTCTGTGGCCAAGAGGGGACCTGAAATTACATAGGACGAGCCCTTCCCATGGGAGTTGGCCAGAGTATCTCAAACAAGGACAAGGTCTCACTGTGGAGTGGGAGAAACACTCCTTCTGTGCAGCTGGTGTTCTCTGCAGGGAACATAAAGCTGGGGCCTGAAAAGTGAAAGATAAAGGCAAGAACTTTTAAGTTGAATACATAGAGAAATACTTGAAGTCCGTTATCTTAATCAAAATGAAAAGACTTCAGCAGCAAGGCATGACCCAGTTTTGTTATCTAGTAACCAAATAAATATATGCATGCATTTTAAGCAAAAGAATCGACAGCTTTTAAATAGAAGAAAGCATGTATACAGGAAGGAAATTGATCAAATTGAGCATCTTTAAAATGTTAAGTGCAGTAAAAATTTGATTTATAGTTAACAAGTTTGGAATAGAGGCCTCAAAGAACTTCTAAGTCCCAGCAGCTTGACCAGATCGTGCTGTGCTGTGCTGCGCTGGAGGCAGGGTAAGGGGCAGGATCACAGTCAGCTGTATCCATAACATTACCAAGCTTGGGAGAGATCACATACTGGGGGGTCTTCAAGTTTGGGTCTGTTTTCCCTTATCACAATTGTGGGGCTCGCACCTGCTCAGGGCAGGGTTGTCCCTGCTCGCTAGGCAACCCTCAGGGCTCTGCTGTGGCTGAGGGATGAGGATGGGGAGATGCAAAGGAAGCCATCTAAGCAGAGCCACACAGCCCAGAGGAGCCTCTCGGACAGCCTGGCTTGCTTGTGGTTTTTTTTTTTTTTTTTTGTGTTTGTTTTTTCCTCCCACTTCTATGTTTACAGACAGTAAGGATTGCAAGGAAGTGCATTTCTGGCTGAGGCCACGCTGGCAGTTTTCCGCAGGATCTGTCTCATTTCCTGGGACGTGAGACTATTTTAAGGACTCTTCAGGTCTCCAAGAAAAGTAACTCCTAAGATGTTTTTCTGTGCCTGTTTCTCTAGCCTGCACACTGATTTGTCCTGCAGTTTCATCACCCAACAACTTTGATGTCTAGGAGTCTGCAGGGCTCACCTCTGAAGCATTTCCCATCACATGTCTGGCTGTTTATACCTTCGAGGCATGCAGCCACCCTTTTCTGTTTAAGGACTGTCTTGACCACATCAGTAGAGTGAGAATTTCTAAAAATAGATGAACTGGCAAACTTCTCAATCTGGAAAATGACATGCTTTTGAAATCTCTGGAAAAGAATGGATCCCTTAAAGTATAGTTTACAAATACTGATTTCATTATTTATGGTAGCTGTAAAGCACAGTGCACTCAGAAAGCATCGTCCCACTGAAGAAGTGTGTTACTCATTACCATGGCTTTAGCATTCCAGCATGTTCCTCAACAGAAATATAGCCAAGGGAACAAGCTGGAGGCATACACAGGGGCAGCCTGGAGGGAAGCTGCTTCTCATTTTATGTTGGAAAGGGGCTATGAACAGGAGAATGGGAGACTCAGGGGATGCTCAGGAGCCTGTGTTAGAGTCTCTGGCAATACCAGATCAAGAGGGTAAGGCAAAGAAATTACATAGTAGCAAATTCACAGCTGGACAGAGAAGGAAACAGGTTATTATGAAGTGAAAACTCAGCCCAAGACACCAGTGAGTCAAGGTTGGAGCTGGCTATTAGAGTGGTGCTTCTCTAGAGTGGCTAAGGTGCTGGGGACTAAAGGTTAGGCATAAACCCCATGAATCTTGGAAAGAAACACCAATGTGTAAAGCACACAGATGATCTCAGATGAGTGGTTCACCTCCACGCTTTTTCCCTCAGTACCCTCTCCTCCCATACCTCCTCAGTATACCCAAAATTTCACATGTTCTTTGCTGTTCTTCCTTCAGTATTTAGCTCTGGATTTTATTTTCCTCACACAGTGTTCTGGACCGAGACTAACTCTCCTCTAAGTCTTTTGAAAAGCACCCAGTTTTGCCAGGAATCTTTCACAGGATCCCAGGATTTAAATTTCTCTGGGATCATTGTTTTTACCCTGCCACTATGTTGTCCCTCACTTACTCCACTTTTTTCATTCCTAAAGCCACTTGTAGCCAGGGGAACATGCTGCTTTTTATGCCAGCTGTCCTGCTCTTATTGTTTCTTTTAAAAGATTTATTGCATCTTTGCTCTCTGCTCCTCTCACTATTTCCACTGGTGTATTTGTAGACAGAGGGAAGCATTGCAAGACTGCCTGCACCTGTTCCTCTGAGCCCTCCTTCTCCTCTGCATCTTGCCCTTCTGTGAAACCCTCCTGCAGGAATTCCATGCTAGGCTTGTGTTTCACCCTTGAGTTGTACCTTTGGAGCTCTGAGACCGTGCTCTGAAGTCTTGGCGCTGCAGAAGGGAGAAGTTTCTCAGGAATGTTCTATAAGGGTTTGGGGTCTGCTTCAACTGTTACAGCCATGTATAGATGTATGAGTGTATATATATATAGGAAATTTCTGGAATCCCACCACAATGGCAAGCAACCAGAGGGTAATTTCTTGGCCCTGAGGGCAGTGTATCCAGCCCCTCTGACAGTGCTGGTCCTTGGCAGGACCCTGCTCTGGCTGCTCCTCCTGAGCACCCCCAGGCACTTGCTTTGGGAATGCTGCATCCATCATTTTGGTACTGAGGGAATGCTGAACATCCTATGTCCTTGCCCAGATGGCTTTGACAGTGTCATTTGTATAGTGGTGGCTAGGATGGAGACATCTAGACTTTTTCTGTTCCTCCTTCAATGCCTGTTCACTGGGAAGTACATGAACAACCCCATCCATGGTGCTCTGCTGTACATCTGAGAGAAGGCTGTTCCTCCCACATGCTGAGAAATTCCCTGCCATCAGAACATACTCCCCCTGAAACTTTACAGGCTGCTGCCTCCCATGGTCAGCACAGCTGGGCATTATCTGCCCTTGACTCTCACCTGGCTAATCACACCACGAGGCACACACTGTCCTTCAACACAACCACGCACACATATCTCACCCCTGAGATTCAGCAACGCACTGGGCAGCTCTGAGATCCCCTGCAGGCACCAGCACCCACCCAAACTGCCAGAGGCAGCAGATAAGCACTTGCCAGCAAAGGGAGTTTGCACACATTTAGGTCCCATCCTCAGGTTGTCTTGGCTCATCTCCCCAGGGCTGGGTGCTGCCCAGGGAGGTCAGCAGCTCTCCTGAAGCAAGGAGTTAGAGCCATGCTGTAATTATTTGCTCTGTGATGTATTTATAACTTTTACATCTATCTGACATTTTATGGCCAGGCATTACAAGAGACAACTGCTTTCCATTACTCACGGCCATGAGCTCTCATTCACAGCTATTTTTCCTTCCTGTGACATCAAGTTGGCATGGCACACTGGGGCCCAGTGCTGGCCTCACTGGCACAACCCAGGATGCTCCAGGAGCTGAGCAAACAGATTGCCACTATGCAGTGAAAGACTCACCTTCAGTCAGACCCTGGGTTGAAGACTTGCTTTTCCAGGATGAATTTTCTGGCAGAAACCCCCCATTAAGTGTGACAAAAAATCCCATTCCACAGCAGCCTACTGCTGCAGCAGTCCCATGTGAGGTCTCACAAAATGAGATGAGTATCAGGAGAGAGGAAAACCTTGTTTGTCCCCTTTGTGAAAAAAGCCAGCGAGTTTTAGACTCTCCCAGGGAGGGTGAACGTGCTGAGCTCCCTGCAGCGGGAGCCGCACATGGCAATCCCCTGCCTGCACCCCCCCACGTCTGGCTTCGGTGTCAGCCGCCAACTTGGCTTCCCTGTTCCATGCCTCAGCTGACACAGGGACAGTGAGGACTTTGCACCATCTGGGCATGGGGAAAGTGTGACCAAGGGACAAATGTCACCTTTATGCTGATGGCACCAGACCCGAAGCACGCAGACGGCTCCGGCAGCCCTGGCGCGGCTGTGGAGGGAGGTAAGAGAACACCAACACACCGCAGGCAGCTCCTGACACTCACCCCTCCTTTCTCCTCCTGACTGAAATTTTCCAGCCTGCAGTCCCACGGTGGCCGGGGCCAGGGGCAGATGTCTCGCTCCAGTTGCATCCTGCAGAGCACTGGAACAGGAACACTCCTGCTCTGCTTCCAGGCAGCATGACCCTAAGAAAAGCCTCATCTGCCTCCTTCATGCAACTTCACCTCTGCATGCTTCAAGCATACAAAAGGTTTTACAGGGGCAGTTGCATGCTGCATGAAGATGTCTCAGTGGATTGGTGACTCTTCTGGCTTGGAAAAGCTGAACTCCAGTCACTCTTGGTCTGGCTGTCTGTGGCCAGATGGAACTGAGCATCCCCCTCTTCCCTCTCCTTTGGCCTCTCTCATCTCTGATGCCTTTCAAACACCACTCTCATTCCTGGATGCCTCAGAGGTACTGGTTACCCCTGCCTGGATTTGATCTGTGTCCATGTTTCCACTGGTATCCAGCATCTCCCTCCAGCATGACATCGTGGAGACAGTCTCACTGCTGGAGCAGCTGGCAGCCCTGCAGAGCTGCAGCCCACTAGTGTCCCCATGGGATCCAGGGCTTTGCACAGTCCAGGTGCTGCAAGGGGTCGCCTCACAGACAGAGGGACATCTTTGATCATGAGGCATCTTCCCACCTTTTGGGGCCACGCTGATGTTTGGGCTCTGATATGCCCACATACATTACAAGATGACACATATGCACATTTACATCTTCTCCCTTTGCTCTTACAAATTGCTATGCAGTAAAGTTGCTTCTCATGGCACTTCCTGTCATCCTGTCACCCTGGGGTGGGGGCATCTGCACTCCTGAGCCCCAGCTAATCCAGGAAAGACAGGTTATAAAATAAAAAAGGGCTTCCCAGAGCTCAACTCACAGAGCCTGTCACCCACCACCAGCTGCAGACAAGCACCGTGAGAAAATGGAGTGAGCTGAGAGCCCTGTGCAGCTCAGGGCAGCAGCTGCTGTGCAGGGAGGACTGAGCAGGAGGCTGGGGATTAGGGAACACAGGCAAGGGGGGTGCCAGGGCTCCTGGTTTGGTGTGGGAGCCAAACCAGCCACCAAAGCTGCTCCCCAAAGCCCCTGGTGTGAGTGATGCAGTGCTGGAGGCTCTGAAGCTTTGGCTGTGGAGGCAGAGATGAGACAAGGGGGGCTGTCAGTAAGTCTGGGGTGTCCGATCACCCTCCTGTTCCAGCCCATGCTGCTCCTTCCAGCCCAGGGAGGGACACCAGCCGATCCCGGGGGATCAACACAGAGGGAAAGAGGGCTCGTGGAAGTGGTTTGCTCTCCCACACCTCACACCCACTTCCATTCCCTTATCTGAAGGGTGTGAGGTCTCCACCATCCCCATCACGGGCTGTCTCCTCTGGGGGTGGGGGGCTTTGGCTGGGTGGAAGTTTCTTCCTGCAGTTTATGGGAGCAGGGCTTGGGGCCAACAGGGAAAAGGAGGGGGAAAACTTTTCTCTTTGGAGGAGAGCTGCTGATGGGTGATTAATGGCCGTGGCCAGACCACTGGGCTTGTGCCATCTGATAAGAGGCCTTCTGACAAAACAGACCTGTTGCTGGGGAATTCATCATGCCTCACTCAGCAGCCATCAGATAAGAACAGGGCTGGATCCCTCCCATTCATCCTCTTCATTCCCTCTTCTCCACCCTCTCCTTTCACCCTGTTTGCCAGAGCGTTTCCTTCTCAGAAGTGAACTCAGAAGGCACAAGAACTCTCTGCCATTTGTGGGGGAAAGAGCAAAGGCTAACCCTTTTTTAGGGTTTAGGGGCAGGAGCTTTCAGTCTTGCACTTTTTTTTAGTCCCCTTGTGGGATGTTGCACAATTTCGTCTCCTTTTATGAAAATCATCTAGTCTTAAACCAAGGGGTCACACTTATAGGAAAAAAGCATCTCTGGGGGTGGCAATGTCCAACCACACACTTTTCATGTGTGGTTTTGAGTCAAGCTGCCCATCTTGTGGGCTGTCACCCAAAAATGAGACTTGCCAAGTTTTAGTTAAGGACTACTTTTTCAGCTGCTAGAGGAAGGAGGCAGTTTTTGGAGTCTGGGCTGCTATGGACAGCACTGGCACAAGGCTGCAGGCTGTGTGTGCATGTGTCTCTGTGCAAGCCAGACCTCCCTGTGGGAGATGGATGTGATCCCAGACCAACTGCGCTGGAAAACCCTATTCCACTCAGAGGGTCATGGGAAGGGAGCCCGGGAGGCTCTTAGGTTATCCCACGGGGAGTAGGGAGGGGCTGCCTGGGCTGCTGAACTGGTGCTGGGCATGGCTGTGAGCACGGGCACCTCTGATGGCACTTTGGGCCTCACTTTCCTTTCAGCCTCTTCCCTCTTCCAGCACAGAGCAGGCTCCTGGCCCCTCACCCAGAAATCACTGCCCAGGCTGCCCAAAAGACCCCGATTTCCAGCAAACCTAATCCTATAGACCCACACTAACATACATATATTGTCATGGAAGTGGGATTTATCATGCCACTTAATGCAGTCAGGGATCTCCAGCAACCCTGGGGTCACATTTTGCTCCCTTACAAAGGATGGGGAAGGGGGGTGGAATCCAGCCAGGGCAGGCACCATCCAGGGTGTGCCACCACGGGCCATGCATGAGCTCCAGGCTGGGGCACTTCCCACACCTCATCTTCAAAAAGGCTTTTGCAAGCAATGTCCTGGAGCGGATTGAATTAGAGCCTAATAAAGCAGTGGTAATTTGCAAACTGGATATGCTCCAGAGAGCCCAGGACTAATTATTAAAGTCTTCCTCCTGCCCTGCCTTCCCCTGGAGGTATCTGGTTGAAGGTAGCCAAGCTCTAGCCCAGCTGTCCTGGCTTTCC
Organism: Cettia cetti; assembly: GCA_013401135.1. NCBI lineage: Eukaryota > Metazoa > Chordata > Aves > Passeriformes > Sylviidae > Cettia > Cettia cetti. The sequence continues at coordinate 25,585 of VZUI01084775.1, read as the reverse complement.
TTCCATGCCCTGCTCCTGTGCTTGCTGTCATTCTCAACGTTTAAGTTTTCTCCCATCCTGAATGGAGTCAGATTAACGACAGGACCAAAGACTGACCAAAATAAAAGTTTAGCTTCAAAGAACTAGTTTTGGGGTTTGGGGGGTTTTTTGGGGCTTTTTTGCTATTAAAAATGAACTTGTTACAGAAAGCTTTTGTTTTTAGGGTGAAGATTTCAAGCACAAAAGAGCTTTTTATTTTCATGACACCAGTATTTGAATAAAACCAGATTTTTTTAATGATAGCATTTGGAGGGGTTTTTTTCCTTTTGAAATTAAATTAGAAACTGGAGTTGGAAATAATTTTGAAAATCAAAACTTCTGGCTAATATGCTTCTTTTTGACCAGTTCAGCTAAAGCCCTTCCTTTTCCAAAGCAGCAAGAGCTCCCACAATTTGACAGGGTTGGATTCCTGTCAAAGCATCCTGCTCCTCCCTTGTAATGGTGGGAGAGTGATGGTGACCCCCAGACCTCTCCCAGGGCCAGTGGTGACAGGCAGCTCATGGTATCATAGCGCTGACTCTGGGGAAACCTGTGGGACTGGAGGATGACTAAGGTCCCTTTCTTCTGGTGTGGGGACAAGATGTGCCCCATGGAGATAGCAACCCAGCATGGGAGTTCAGGGCAAGGTGGTGCCTGCCTCTGTCCCACGTGCAGGATGCCCATACCCTACTGAGCACCCATGGGTGCCTCACAGGGCTCTTGGGTTTTGCAAGCTCAGGGTAGCCAAGGGGCTGTGGAATCTGCTTTGCTGCTTTCCACCCCTTGCACTCCATATGCTGCACATGGCAGTGCAGGACCTGCTGTCATAGGATTTGGGCCCACTGCTGGCGCCTCAAACTGCAACAGCCCCTTGGCCAGGTTTCCTGAGCTGCCTTGTGCCAGCAGGTGCCCTGAATTTGAGCCGTGGGCTGTGTTGGGTGTTGAGAGGTCAGGGTGGCTCCGCCATCCCAGCAATGTGCCCGCTAAGCAGGATCAGCAGTGAGGAGAAACGTTATCCCAACGAGCCCCTCAAGTGCTCAGCGGCTAAGGTCAGAGCAGAGGGGAAGCCATCGGACCCCTCGGCCTGCTGGCGATCCCCTGACGGTATTTGTTGGCCCTGCTTGCCAAACCTGCTGCCTCTCAGCTGGCTGAAAGGGAGGGAGCTGTGGGGATGTGCTCCGTGCTGCTGCAGTGGTGCCTTCAGCAGCAGGGTCAGTCTGCACAGTGGCACATGTGACAGCAAAGGGGGACCCCTGGTCCCATACACAGAGGAGTGTCCAGGAGGATCCCAGCAATCACCCCAGCGCTGGGTGATGGCAGACAGCTGTAGGACTCCTCACACACTGCCCCAGTGCTGTGCAAAAGCCAGCCAGGGGACACTGCAGAACAGTGGGACTGGGGCAGCCAGCAGATCCACCATGTATCTGAGCTGCAGCTCAGCCCTCGCATGCACAGTGCACCATTTCTCAGTTTCCTGGAAGGGGATGAGAAAAAAGGCACTCAGATGTCTCCTGAGAAGGAATTTTGGAAAGCAGTTAATTCATCTTTAGAACTCCCACCAACCTCTAGCATCCCTGAACTCCTGAGTTACAAAACAGAAAAACTACCCATCATCTGCATTCTTCTTGCCCTTAATTTTGGAGCATTCAGCTGATTTTGCAGGCTGCTTTCAGCAGGCACAAGGACACAGCCAGTGCCTTTCCCATGGGCTGGCTCTGCCCGGCTGGGCCACACAGAGCTGGTCACTGATGATGCATTGGTGATCCTGGGTGCTGCTGAGCACCTCCACAAACACAGGAGAGATTTAAGCAAGCTAATTCACTGTTCCCACCTTTGCATCACATGAGAGTCAAATGTTGCCTAGCTGCCTAGCAAATACAGCTGGGACATAAACACGGTCATTAGCACTTATGGACATGTATGATCCATGCTCCAGTGACTCACTGGGGAGGGGCAGAGCGACAAGGAGAGCCCAGGACCAGCACTGCAGAGATGATGAGCTGCCATAGTGCAGGGCTCGTTAAACCTCACACTCAATGTTTCTTCCTCCTGCCAGTGCAATCAGACCTCTGTGGAGTGTCAGTAAGGCCAAGGCTTATTTGGAACTGAGCTTCTAAGCCTGGGAAAGATTTGGCTGATCCTTCATGAATATTTGACTGATGCATTTGGAAAGTGTAACAAAACCCAAACCAGAGAAGGGCTGCAGGAGCTGTTTGCTTTTCTTTCTCAGTTCTGGCAAGGAAAAGCTGATGACCCCGAGCCTCCAAGCACAGTTCCTTCTCATATGAGTTGTCCCAAGTCAAGGGCTTCCAAGCAAGGACTTTAGGTCTAAACCTAATGCTGACAGCAAATATTTTCTCCACTTGAGAGGCCATGTGGGGATACTTGCAGTCAAGTAGGGGAGCAGCAGGCACAATCTTGCAATCAAGTTCTGCCTCTGCTCCCAGGGTGGACACAGCCTGGCTCTGTACAGGTGACACATCAGACATTGCCCTTGCAATGTAAAAGGATGTGAGCCATCACAGTTGTGGCCAGGCAGTGATAAAGGTGCCAGGAAGATGCTGGAGCCCCAGATTTTCTCACTGTGCTGGAGCTTGTCCACAGTGGAGGGCTAGAGTGGCCACACTTTCCTCAGTTTGCAGAGATAAGCCCCAGCCATGCTGTCCAGTCAGTGCCTGGGTCAGGGTTTTCCCAGAGCCTGGGAGCATTTGCACCCAGTGTTTGGCTTGGCCCATGGTCTTTAACACCCCATGACCTCAATTCTGTACCCACTAATATGTCTGGCAGCAGCAGATTCCCACTCTGTACAGATGCTACCTGGGAAAGACTCCAAGCTAAATTTATTAGAGCTTTGGTTTGTTTGGGTTTGGACAACAGATTTAGAAGGGGGTGAAAGCCTGAGATCTGCTTCTGCCTGTCCCTCTGAATTTGAGTAGCTCTGACCAGATAGTCAGCATCACTCTCCAAAAGCTTCTGAAATAGCAAAAGATGCACAACATGCTGACTGGAGTCATGAAGAAATCAATAGTAAGGCAGTGTCAGGGATATCCCAGCTCTCCACTGGCTGCAGAGCATCCAGGTAATTTTTTGGTGAAAAGGAAGCAAGTCTACCTCTCTTCTAACCCCTTAAAGCTATCATTGACAATGGACCCAAGTTAACATTTGCACAAATGTATCAAGAGCTGTGGAATCAAGTCTCAGGTGAATTGGGCATCTCAGCATGGCTGTTGGCAAGCAACATATCTTAGGCGCCACAGAGCCTGGGGAGCTGACTCTGCTCCTGAACACCACTCTTACTTTAAGGGGACCTGGTGGGAGAAGTTTTGGGGGTCTGCAGGGACAAGGTCAGCACTGGAACCTTCAAGGAGCACTGGGGCAGCTGTGCTGGCAGGGGCTTAAGGGCATGTCAATACCTCAATTTCAAACTGCAGCCGTCCTACCCTGCTTATTACAAGTACCTCAGCCACCCTAACGGGAGCTGCAGCTTCCTGTAGAAGAGGTTCTCCCCAAGAGTGACTGGTGCTAACCTGTGTCAGGAGCTATGGCAGAGATGGTCTTGGGACTGACACACACAGGACACGCTGCAGGTCAGGGACTGTTGTCCTTGTTCTACCTGGTTTGGGATGTAGACAGGAGTAGGAGAGCACGGCAACACTGCAGAAAAGCAGAGGGTAGAGAAGCTAAGGAGCTTTCTTTTAATTGATCCAGGTTCACTGAGCCTGCCAAGTTAATGAGTCCCCAGCAAGCAGCTTTAATGAGAGCCTGTGGCAGGCTGAGGAGAAGGAGATGAAAATGAGGGCAGAAATAGGTGCTTGTCTGTAGAGCCTGGTCAGCTGGGGCCAGCACAGCAAGGAGGAAGCTGGGGAGGGCTGGCAGCAGGCACAGAGGCACCAGCCAACCATTGAACACACTGCTCCAGTGCTTTGCGTTGCTGCCCTCCTGCCAAGCCCCAGCCCCGCTCTCCTGCTCCCTGGGTCGGCAATTAATCCCCTGGCAGGGGGCTCGGGGGAAAAAGGGGACAGGCTGTTCCCCACCCTCTATTCAGCTTGGTCTTGCTTTTGTGTGAGTTTAGAGCTGCCGGGCGTGGGGGCTCCCGCAGAGAGGCAGCCAACCCCTCCACACAGAGCTGAGGGCCATGCTGATGCTCCAGCACCAAGCTCCTCTGAGAGATGCCGTGCTGATAGCCTCCGCAACACCCGCAGGGGCTGTGGTGGGCAAGGAAGATGCTAGAGAAAAGGAAGGGGGCTGGCTGCTCCCCCAGCAGCTGGAATGTGGCTTCAGGAGCATCCCCCCAGCACCCAGCATCGTCTGCCTTCTCTCGTAGATGAGGGCAGGCATGTCCAGTGCTGGAGCCAGGGCCGAGCCCACGCCAGGCGGGCTGACCGTGGCCAGGGCTCCGGCCGGCTGCAGGCACCACGCAGCCTGAAAGGGGCCATTGTCTGCCCTGGGCTTTGAAGACGAAGAGCCTTGTACAAGTGCCAGGTGGTGAGAGTGCAGCATGGGGGCAGCTCCTGGCTCCCCGAGTGGTTGCTCCTGTTCTCAGCACCCCACACCCTTCATCTAGGGGAAAAAAAAAAAAAAAAAAAAAAAAAAAAAAAAAAAAAAATCAACATAAAAGTGCAGGGAAACAACTGTTTCTAAAGGAAAACCAGGTCAGCAGCCCTTCCTTCACCACCCGCAGTGGCTGTGGCAGGCGCTGGGGGCTCAGATGTTCTTTGTCACCCGCAGGGCTGGGGGCTGGCAGGGGAGCCACGCTGAGGGGAGCGGAGTGGGAGTGCACCGGCGTCCCAGGGCGGCCAGCCCAGCTCCTGTTCCGGGGCCAGGGCCGGGGCTGGGGCTGGGGCAGGGCAGCTGCTGTGAGTTCACTGGAGCAGCACTTTCCCACAGTCTGGAGAAGTGACACATGGCTCTCACACATTCCTGCGCCGGCAGGCTCGGCCGCGCTTGGCCGGCAGTCAAGGCGGGAGGGAGGGAAGGGAGGCTGGGAGGCTTGAGGGAGGCTGCGGCTGCTGTAGCTACTGATTAGCAGGTTCCGACGTTGGCACCAGCCCTGCCCGCAGAGGGAGAAGGCAGCAGAGGGGGCAGAGCCAGCAGGGGCTCAAGGAGCTTTGTGCGAGCAGCTTAACACTCTGGGACAGGCTCTGATCCAAGCCTTCCCCTGGGGGTTTGGCTCCCCTTTGTCTGCCCGGCTTTGCCCGGCCCGCGGCGCGGTGCCCGGCAGCCCACGCTCCCTGCCCGCGGCACCGGCATCTGCCCGCGCTGCCCCGGCACCCCTCGCGCCCCTCGGCGTTCCCCCGAGCGCAGGTGGGGTCTGCGTGGGGCCAGGGTCGGTGCCTGGGGGAAGCACTGGAGCCTGGAGAGCAGCACAGTTGTTCCTGCCAAACAGCAGGCTCACTTCCCAGGCAGGCTGGCCAGCTCGCCCGGGGAGCCAGGCAGGGGGTGCAGAGGGTTGGCAGTGCACCAGTGGGTGCTGGGGCAGCCTGACAGAGCACCCGGAGAGGCGTCAAATGAGATCCTGGGCAGGAGAGGAAGGGGCTTCCCACATGCTCCCTAGGATGGCAGTGGAGGAGCAGCTGGCCAGGGTCTGGACCCTCTTTGCAGGCAATGATTTCCCCCACATAAACTTTTATTCACATGCATTGGGTATTTTTTTCTGAATTTGTGCTGACTTCAGAACCTCATTCCGCACATGGGCGAAGGCTGGGCGTCTGAGTTTCCAAGCCTGTAGAAGCACTTCGCAGGTTCCCAGGAGGCCCAGGCAAGTATCTTCCAGGGCTTCAGCTGTCCTTGCAGCCCGGAGAGTGTACAGTCCTGCCCTTGCTCAGGGAAAGGCTCCTGTGTCAGGAAATGAGGCGTGCCCAGGTGTACCCAGCTCCTGCCAGGTGAGGGATCCGGCTGCACGCCGGGGCTGGTGATTCACAGTGTGCTGTGACTGGCATTGCCCCGTCTGCTGGAGCAGTCCAGGTGGTTCCCAGCCTGGCTCTGCCAGGGCCTGCATCCTGCAGAGCTGGCAGAGGGCCTGGGGCAGTGGCTGTGGGGCTGGGCTGGAGGGGACTGCTCCTCACCTCCCTGCTGAGGTGAACCCTCCCTTATGATAACATCAGTTTCCCAACCCTGCAGAGGTTGCAGTGCTCATTCCCATGGAGCACCTGTGGCTTCAGTCCCTTTTCTCTGGGAGCCCAAAGCAAGGACAGGCACGTCCTGGTCCCTGCTGCATTCCGCCATTGCCCAACTTGGTGGGAGGGTGAAAGAGGCTGAAGATGACCTTGCCTTTGCCTGCCACCCCCTTCCTCTCTCACGGGGGAGACACCCAGGCTGAGGTTTAAGAAGGATTGCAGTGTTCCACGTTCCAAGGTACTCTGCTGGGCAGCAGGGACAAAGACTTGTGTGAGCTGATGGTGACACCACACTGCCCAGATGTCTCTGTCCTGTCTCAAAGCCCTGCTAGGCTCCCATTGACATTGCATGTTGAGCTCACAAAAATTCCTTGGGCTCATCCAGCTCTTGCCCAGGTCCCCATAAGTTTACACAGTTGACCCTTGAGCCTGCCCCCAGGACAAGGCAGCTGGTGGCCACGGCCTTAACTGGGGTGATGGTGGCTCCAGTTCTGCCCCACTCTGCCTGTGGGAAAGTCTTCTCTTGCCTGTTTCCACTCCTGTTTTGTGTATTCAGGCCACAGGTTCTTCTCTCCAGAGCCTGGAGCAGCTCCAGCCTTAGGTGGGGTCTCTTGGTACTGTCATGCAAAAGCTGTGGCAATCTGAGTGCTACACCACCACAAGCAATTGCATTTACAAGTTTCCCAGTCCTCCCAAAAGTCAAGGGAGCTGGTTTCATGCCTTCCTGCCTGCTTGCCTTCGCTTGCTCATTTTGTTTGATTCCAGACTAACCATGACCTTCTCAAAGGCTGGAAAGGGCTTTTCACCAAACAGCTGGAGGCAAACCTGGGATGGCCTGGGGATTCCAGACAATGCAAACATTCTCTTTTATCTTACCTGTGTATTTTTGTTCCTCCCAATTAGCTGCTTGCTCTGTCTGATCCCTATTTCCCTGCGGTTCCTTCCAGCAGCCCTGCCTTAGAAACATTTTGGCGGAGAAGCACATCCCCGGCCCTGCAGCTCTTCCGACAGCTCTCTGGTGGGTGTGGGTGCTGGCCCTGCACTCAGGCACCAGCGAGGCTCAGCAGGCACTGGTGCTGCAGCTTTTGGCCATCTCTTCTGCAGTATTCCCTGCAGGAGTTCCTTCCCCTGTCCTCATTACAGGTGGCAGGAACCAAACATGCCAAGTGACTGAGGGCTGCTTAGACATCCTCCAGGGAAGAAGCATTTGTTTTCAGACCTTTGTCTCTTCTTTCTGCTCATCTTCACGAAACCTCCAAGAAAAGCTGAGGGGAAAAGAAGTTGAGCAAGACTGTGTCCACAGCTGGCTGTAAGGACAAAGCCTCTAGCACTGATATTTGGAGTGGACAGGCTTCTCCAAGTCTTGTGGATAGAACCTGACTTTCCATTTTTCTGCACTGGGAGGAGGGAAGAGCATCCATCTCTTCTTTCAAAGGGATACATACAAAAACAATTGAAAATGTAGGCTTCAATGGCACCACTAATTGGGTCTCAGAAAGGGTTTATTTGTTTGCCATGTGTGATCCCCAGGTCAGGGAAACCATAGCAAAGAAGACCACAATTTTCAAATTCTCAAAATATTCTCAAAATTGTGAAGGAAGCAGAACAGCCTAAGACCCTTTAAACTATTTGCTTTTACAAGAAACCAGATAGCTGGATCACTGCTATACAAGTGCTGCTGATATGTCCTCTCCCTGCACTTGGCTGTTACCTGACCATTTCAAATATTATTTTTTGAAAACCACTTCCATAAATCAACAAACACACCCCAGCACTAGCAGAACAGCCCACGCAGCTGGAGAACCGGTGGCCACTGCCAGTCACTCCAAACCAGCAAGAACGCAAAGAAATGTGATTAATGAAAGACAGACCACAAAGCCTATAAAAACACATTTCTTGCTTTTATTAGACCAAAGCAACTGAATAAAAAGGGCATGTGAGCCCAAGATGCCCAGCCAGAGGAGGGCAAGGATTGCCACCACCTTGTAAACTTGGGGTGTGCGGAATCTCTGCCTGCCTCTCATGCTCCCTGCCGCTCCACAGACAGGGGGGAGAGCAGGCTTCACCACAGCATGCCTGGCTAGCAGGGACATGCATCCCTGCAGGACCCAGTGAGTGGGGGGGGAGAGGCACAGCAGGATGGTGGCATTCATGAAAGGATGGGTGTTGCTGAGTGTCCAGCACTGATGTGTTGGCATCACAGAGCTAAGGGGAGGATGCAGTGGAATTTCATCACTTGTATCTCTCTCACTGGGGCCTCCCACCTGGGGAAATGTTATTTTTGCCTTCCCAGACACTTCTTTTCATGTTGAAAATAAAAGGTGGAAGGGAAATATTTGTTGTCACCCCTAATTCAGCTTAGTGGAAACAGTAACAACAGTGGGAGCTCAAGGAAAAGAGCACAGCACCCTCCCTTCCCAAGGAAAATAAAAGCTCCTCTACATCCCTGCCACTGGCACAGCCTGGGCACAGATATTTAAAAAAAAAAAAAAAAAAAAAAAAAAAAAAAAAAAAAAAAAAAAGTGTAAGCAGACTAGAAATTTTCTACCTAGCAGAGAAAGGGAGCACTCATTGCTAGTATAAGGAACCTGACAACCCTCTCCTGTGCTGTCTGCATACTGTTAATCCTGCATTCCAAGGTTAAAATTGTAAAATAAATTCAGATTTCATGAAATAACACTTCTCTTTGGTTTAATTTAACAATCCTGGTTATTGACTTAATGGTAGGTTATAAATTATTAAATGGGAACAAGCTTGTCTGGTTCAGGTATATTCAATCTGTCACTAGGGATATTTCTTTCCTGGACATACCATCATCCACTTGTATTTTCTAAATGTAAAGCAGAGCGTTAGCATCCCATTGATCACTACATATGTCCTTAATCCAGCCAATAGCAGGTAAAGGACAAAAGCAGGAGGAATCTCCACAGGAAAGCTTTGTCTAATTTGTGTTGAGTTGGAATCAATATATGGGTGTGGAGGGAAAGCTTCCATTTGGTTTTGTGATTGGGAATTTTTGTTGTTGTTTTTAGCCTCAGACAGCCCTTTGCCTTTGAAAGCACACTTGCAGGTCAATTTTGTCTACCTAGATTCACTGTCACCAATCTCCACAGTTAGTGAGTCCCATCTGGATCTTGGTAGGACATCTAAATGTTTCATTTCGTGTTGTTTTTAATATATATTGTTTCATATTTGTTTTATTTTGTATTGTTTTCTTGAACCACAGATGGTCTTACTTCTGAGGTGACTCAGCATTTATATCATTGCCCTTTCCTGCCTCCCATGTCCTTTATGAAATGTTTTAAATTCAGGTTTGCCTTTTACTATTCTCACAATTTTGCTGTGAGAAATTCTGCAACAAGTTGGCAAAGGGTATCTAAATTAAGGCAGGAATGAGATTTCAGTGGGTAGATAGATAGATTTCTGTGATAGAAGAGAAATAAGAATGAGGGTACTTTTTTTTTGTCCATTCCCATCTGTTTTGAAATAAAAGCCATGCAGCCTTTGTAAGTGTACAAAAGAAGTCACTGTAAAGGACACACAGTATTTTTGACAAAAAAAAAAAAAAAAAAAAAAAAAAATCAATTTATTTCCCTGCACAGGAGCTGTTAATGGCAATTGTTAGCACCTACATGGAATTCTATTTTTCTTCTTTCCAGGCATACTGAGCCGCATTTCGACAGGAAATAAATAGCTTATTACTTTCTGGGTTAAGAAATAGCTGCTGTAGAGATTGCTGACTGGGTAGATGAGACTTCTCTCTATATGAAAAGAAATTACTTGTGTGTCATTATTCGTTGCATTCTATCTGTGTTAAATTATTTTAGATGTGTTTAATTAAGAGAGAGGCTGCTTTTCTCCAGCCATTTTTAAATGATGAACGGCTTTTCTTTTCTAATGGAAATAACTTTGTGGTCTTCTAAAGGAATCTTACGTCTCAAAAGTTAGCTAGTACAAAATCTGCCTATTGCTCTTAGTGGACTTTATATTAGTTAGGTATGGAAAGTTGAGCATAATCCTTTTTGTAAAAAGAGAAAATGAAGCAAGTGATCCTTCATTGGCATTTGCTAATATTTTTTACACACATGTCATAGCAAAAGCAGAAAAAAGAGGTAAAAAAAAAAAAAACCTTAAAAATATTTTTGCAGAGCCAATAAAAAGCATCATTGGTTTTTTAGCCAGATATGGAAATGCGTTAAACAATCTGCCCTGAAAAGGAATATCATCTTTGCTATAGGCAAAGACTACTCACTGCATTATGAAATGTAATTCTTGATAGTTTTCTGCCTGGAATTTATATTCATTAGGATTCTTTTGATATGATGCCGTTGTCATGTTTGAGACTGGTGTAACTGGAACATTTGAGACCCCATTTGAAACTGTTTTTTTGGCACTCTGGCTCACCATGACAGCCAACACAGAAGTGTTCAAATATGGACATCATGCAGCAATATATTTCAGTTTAGAAATACTGTATTTTGTTAGCCCAGGGTCTTTTTGCTGCCATTAGTATGTTTAAATGCTTTGCTGATCCACCTGGCCCACACTCACTCATGCATGTAAAAGCCATAAAAGATTTTCTTGCCCCATATTGTTTTCTGCCCTTGGCAAACACCTGTTTATCCATATGGCAAAACAGGCCTTATCAGGACTAGTATTTCTTAGCAATCATTATTTGACTCATTTAATGGCCGCTTCCCAAACAAACAAACAAACAAAAATCAGATAAAAAACCCAAACAAAACAAAAAACTGAACAAAAACCAACAAAAAAAAAAAAAAAAAAAAAACCAAAAAACACCAAAAACCAAAACCCCTACAGACTTAGTTAAATGACTCTGTTTGGGGTTAAAATAATTTGGAGACTTTTTTATCTGATCTTTTTATTTTTCCTAGAATCTCTTCTAATACTGTATTTCTTTGCAGCAATTGATAAATCCATTTGCCTTTACAAGAAGAGAAGTTTCAGAACTCTATCCTGAAAGAACTGATTTGTTTCAAGTGCTCAAATGTAACTCTTGTAATGTTAGTTATATGCCTCTTAGCTAGTTATATGCCTCATGAATTTTTTATTTCACCCCGAAGGTTATCTGTTTCTTAATTTTTAACTTCTTTAATGTTGAAGAGCATTTACATGACAAATAAACATTTAAATGAGGTTGGAAAAGACCTTGCTTGACTGGCACTGATTGTTCTTAGCTTTGCAGATCTTAGCTTATCTATAACATGGCACTCCTTGCACCACAGCTGTCTCCTGTAACGTGCTGAGAACTACAACTAATCACTTATTGCCACAAGTGAAGTGAAGCGATTGCTTGCTGGCATTTCTGGATTTACACAGCAAGGTCCACGTGAAGGCTGCAGCATGGCTTGGTCTGTGAAATCCTTGGGAAAGACAGCAGTTCAATGGGAGCTACTGCTTCCTGAGCACTTCAAGCAGTCTGCTGTAGCCAGACTGAAAAAAGCAGCCAGATGCTCAGGTCAAGGCAGTTTCACCTTGAGGCTTACATGAATCTCCCTCTGCATCTTGTGTTTGGAGCATCTGGGAAATGGAGGGAAGCTCGAAATAAATGGGTATTGTGTGTAAACATCTTTAGGTTAAATTAATTATCTCTGGTAATGATAAAACTTTAACTGTATACACTATTTCCACCACAGAGTATAAAGAGGAGGTAATAGCTTGTGTGCAGATGTAAACAGCACTTGAAAGAGTGATAAAGCTTAGAAGGTAAGATGATGCCAGCCTTATGTTTCAACTGAAGACAAAAACCCCAGTCAGAGCCCATGAGAACTTCTTTAATTTTTATTTTTTTTTTTTTTAGCAAAAAAGAGCCCCAAAATTACCCTTGCTCAGTATCCAAAGCTTCCTTATGCTTTTCTTAATGACAGTTTCCTACTCCCTCCAGTACAAGAAGTCTACTGGGTTTTAATCTGACATAGTGCTCAGGGGAGGAGGGGAAGAAAAGTTGTGAGACCTTCACCAGAAGTCTTTGCCTAGTAAGCCATTCCCAGGAGACCAGGTAAACTGGGACAGGCTCAGGCAGTCCTGAGGGTGATGCAGAGCTAAAAAGGAGTATGTAAGAGCATCAGACTCTGTTCCATTATGACTACTACACTTTATTAAGAAGGGACAGAAAAAGCTAGCAAGTTATAAATAACTTGTGTGAGACTGCTTTTAGGTGATACTGTATCGATTGCACAAAAAAAACCCCCAGCTCTAGTTGTAAAGCAGCAGACTTTAATGAAGACTCCATCTTAAGTCACAGTATACTATGAAATAACTTCACATATGTTGCTAAGAAAATTTCTATGAGTAGTTCCGAAGTTCATAGCTATGGGGTACATCACTTGCTAGGTCATAAATTATCTAGAGCCAAATGCCTAAAGAAGTAATGCTGAAATTACATCACTGAACTACTGCAGGCATTATTAACAGTAACCAGAGTAATAGGAAGACGGTCTGTGACTCCAACTAACAGCCTAGGTTAACAGAGTCCCGGGCATTTCTGGCGAAGCTCATCTGTCACATGGGTTCAGAACAATAGTGGTCCTGTTGCTGCAGATAACTAAAACACTGCCAGTGCACAGCAGTGCCCTGACTGTGTAATTTATGAGCTTGACAGTGTTTAGAACATTTATTTACAGTTGTGGTGATGTACTCGGGTCTCATATGGCTGCTGTCTTTGGAAGACTGACTACAAGATGCGTTCTGTGAAGAAGGTATATCTGATCCCCAGTTCTGAGAAAACAGAGGTGAATGGGAACGTTAAAGAACGAATTGTCTTTATCTGTGGAACTGCCGTACACTAACAGTCTTCCCTTTATCCTTTCAACCTTGAAGAAGAAATTAAAAGGAAAATGAGCCAGTTTTTCACTGATAAATCTCCTGACCACACAGGATCAGAGGGTCTGGTGCCTGAGGGGCCAGCTTGGTCCTGCTGGCACTTATCACCCTGACTGCCTGGGTGTGAGTGGCTCTCTTACCTGGGGCTGTGTGATACCATCTGCCCCAAAGGCAGGAGCAGACAAGGAGTAACAAACTCCAGCTCTGGGTGTCCCTAGGGTGGGGGTCAGCCAGTGAGTGCTTGCCACACTGGCCTTGCAGCTTGGGGAGGGCAGTGGTGTGTACTGAAGGAACCTACAGAAAACAAATACAAGCATTTCCCGGTATTAAAAGGGAAGAAACTTCTACCATGAACACTAGAGTCTGCTTGAAAAAGACATCAGGGTGCTGATGGTTGTTGCAAAAAGCCAGTGACAGTAAAGGCTCACAACTAAGAAGCTGCACAGATATGCAGGCATAAGAGTATATATATATGTGTATATATAAGAATAAAAATTTACTCTCTGCTATTAATTTCCTTAAGTTACTGATGACTAAGGGTTGTTTTAATTTTAGTGAACTCTATTTGGTCTCTGCTAGCAGCACACACCTAACTCATATTTTTTGTTCAATTGATTAATTATAACTGGTTCCCATATAGACAGTACTCCCCATCAAAACACTTTGCACAAGAGGTTGGTGTCATGAACTGCACTATGCCATCAGTGAAACTGAAGCATAGAAGCTGATGGTTATGACTATAGTCTGCTGGGTCACCACTAATCCATACAGCTTAATCTTTTGGATACATATTGTGATTGAAATATGAAAAAATAAAAAATCTTGCTGCAAAAAGAAAAAGTGGTTTGTTTTTTTTTTTAGATCAAAATGATTGAAAAGTTTGTTAAAAATTATGTCCTGTTTGCTTCCTAAATTGTAAGGAAATGAACTCTGAAACTAGAAAGACATAATAAAATAAGTTCAAGTAATGTTCAGCCTTAAAACTTGCATTTGGCAAGCAATAAATCTAAAAGCAACAATTTGATAGTTTGCTGTCAACCTCCTATGAGTGAACAACCAGTTACATAAACCAAAATATTCAAAGTTGACTCAGCCTACAAATGCAAATAATTTTGAATTAGAATTTCACACACAAGAGCAGCTTTCTTCCTAATGTTATAGAATGTATAACTGCATAGCTTTCCTTACTGCTAAAGCCAACCTTGCCCATCACATTTTCTTTAAAAAGAATTTGATTGTAGTATTGGAACCTTCATGATTATAGACTTAATGAAGGATTTTTTTCTTTTTTTTCTTATTGCTTATTCCAAACTTATTTGAGTTGGGGAAAAATGGGAGAGAGGGAACGACTGCAGATCTTACAGAAAATCTGTAATCTTCAGGTTTTTTTGAGGTAATACCTTTATATGAAAGAAAAATATTTTTCCATCTCCATAGAACTTCCCTTGAGAAGATTTTTGGTTTGGTTTGGTTTTGTTGCAGTGAAATTGTGGGGTCTTTGTCAGCTGGAAACATTTTATTCCATTCCTCAGTGACAGAGACAGCTGATAAACTAAATTATCTAAATACAAAGAGGAAAAAAATACCATGAAAAAGTGGCTGATTTGTTTAGTTCTATCTGGAGGTAAATGAAGAGGAAAGGAGTTCAGTAATTAGGAATTTAATTTGAGCCTTTACATTCTCCACTTTTGGATGACTCACTGTCTCTCCTTGAGCATAGCATTTAATCACTTCTCCTTCAGTTTGTTTTTAAAGTAGAAATGCTAACATTCATCTACATTGGATACTACTAGAGAAATAAATAATATAGCCAATTATATACTACTATTCAACCATGTTTATACCACTATTTAATTACATTTATACATCACTATTAGGCCTCATAGAAGCATCAAAAGACATAAAGGCATGTCAACAAGTGTGGAAAAAACACCCCTCACTGGGTATCTTCATTCTTGACAAAAGTAGTATTTACATATTTGTAGAATTAATGGAAAGACTGTTGATTAAAAACATTCGTTACCACATTCTTTTTTTTTTTGCTTCCCTTCCTTCCACAGACACAAAGCTGATATACAAAGGCAATCACATCAGTGTTTAGCATATAAGATGAGCGTATACAGAAAAATTCTTTAAATGACATTCTGAACAAAATGTTTAGGCAGTATCACAGAAAAAAATTTAAATTTTTTAGTTTATCATAAAATCATGGAAAAAGAAGGTGCTAAGCACTGACATGGACCTTAAAGATCACCTAGTCACATCCCCTGCCATGTGCAGGGGCACCTCTCACTAGACCGGGCTGCTAATGCCTTTGTCAGGGTTGGGGCAATGCATTACTATGTATTTTTCCACACATAGCTTAAGTTAAGAAAAAGAAAAGAATATTGTGTTCAAATGCAGTTTAAATTGTATGCTAAAGTATACAGTCCTATCTATTTTTGCCTCTGATATGTCCCTGCAAATCCATGGGAAATGTCTTTGAACTCTGTGCAAAACTCTCTGTATATATCACTAAATACTTGTTACAAAATAGTGTTTCTCTTATTTTCTTTTTATTCTGTTATCTTTAATAACTTTAATTTAGAATCATAGCACTTTTATTTTGCTCGCTTATTCGATTTTTTTTTTTTTTTTTTTAATTAAGCTGGTAATATGTAGGTTGTGGCGTTTTTCTTCTTTCAGACTAGGGTCAGAGCAAAAGGGCAGTGTATAAACTGACATCGATTTTTCACAGCATGACCAATAAGTACTATGGCAGACTCTCTTAGCAAGCAGTGTCCTGCACCAAGATGCCTTTCTGAAACATCAAGGTAATCTGTATCTTTTCAGAGTAACCTGCAGGGAGTAACATCATAAACCGGAGAAGTGCATCACATGACAGTTATTTGTGCTGTAGAGCAAAAGATTAACCCCAGATAACAGGCTCTAGATGCATGTCATATTACTAAGCCACCTGCAGGAAGCAATCAGTCAAGGTCAAAGAGATTTCAATACAGTGGAAATAGTGAAAAAGTTAACAAGAGCAAAATATTAAGTTAACTCCGGGCACCTGTTTTTTCCGTTGTACTACAGCAACATTTTTGTCTCTGCTTATCTGGTGTAAAGTGGAGTCATGCAGACATGGTGTCAAGAGCAAATCAGTTGCATCTTTGAACTTTAGTTGGTATATTTTAAAACGTCTATGAAATAGAAGGTAAATGGAATCTTTCTTGCCAGTTTCTCTGTGGCCATTGCTTTAATAGCACAGATATGTGTGGATAAGTAGTCCATGCCCAAAATGATGTAAACAAAATATAAACAGTAATAAGCTCCCATATTTCAGTTTAACTTCCAGTCATTAGACTAAGATTTGAACCACAGTTATTAGGTTTACCCTTGTGACTGAGATTCCAAACAGATATTTTAATTTTTGCAGAGTTCAAGCAATAACATGAGATTAAGTAAAGAAAAGGAAGTCAGAAAAGGGGTGTAAAAGAAGTTCAAATAGTAAAAGCTGCTTCTGGCAGCAAGCCAAATTTTGGTTAATCAGGACTTTGGCACAGGCAGAGTCAGGAGTGAACAAGCACATGGCAGATTTGTTTTGCCTGACAGGAAATCACAGCTTGATATACTCAAGTGCTTATTTTCCCTAAGGCAAGGGATCACTTTGTCAAGTCTTGATTCATGCATGGTCTTCGTCTGAAACATAATAATATTAAGAACATTTATTTTAAGTTTTGTAATAATTTTAAAATGTATTTGCTGAGCTAATAGAGTTTCTTAACTACTTTCCTCATTTTTTTTTTTTTGATGGAGAGCTGGTAAAACTACACCCAAAATATTTATGCATTTCCTGAAATGCATTTTGATTTCTTGAAGGTGTACATTTATGTGGATTTTTTTCCTAAATAGTTTAATTTATTTTCATTGAATTAATAAATACAAGAAATGTTGAAAAATACTTAAAATATAATTTCCATATCTTAATAGATAAGGAAAAACTGGATAAATGCTTTTCTTATATCATATCTTTAGGTCATATCTTTATATTGAAAATATCTAACCATAAATATCAGGGAAAAGCTAATATTGTGGAGGTTTTTCTATTTTCCCTTTACCTGCACTGTTCATCCTTTTTGTGTTTTGCTGATATAATTCTTTTAAAATACTTTCATCACTGAAGTCCACTCAGCTGAACTTCACACTGAAAACTTCAATCCACCTTGAAGGAAGCTGCAATTTCCTACTAGGTAATCTTATCTCAACACTTACTAAAGAAATCCCCCAGAGGTGCTGGACTAATTGTATAAGACTTTCTACAAGACAGTCTGTGAGAACTTCCCAGAAACATTGTTCTGTGACTTGATTAATTTCTGTTCTGCCTGATGAAGTCTTTAAAGGTGATCATAAATTTGAAGAAAGAAAAGAAATATGGCAAAATGCAAAAATGGCCTGCAGACATCTGTGTTTTCATGACATGAGTGAATTTAAGTACAATTAAGGACTTCTAAGGAAAGGGTCATTCAATAATCCTTATAATACTGGGAAAGTAATCTATTTATCTGTTTAGGTGCATGACTTTCAAGAAAGTTTTGACCTAAAAGGGAGTGTGACAGAAGCAGCTAAATGCTTTTCTCCATCCTATTCCCTGTATTAGTTTATGTGCTCCAGCTGTCATATCTATGACTTAAGAATGGGTTCAAAACTTGTTCTGAAAAGAAGGGAAAATAGAAGTTGCAAAATAATTTTTCCTGTACTCAACTTTTTATGTGCTTGTTCAACTGTCCGTCACTGTTTTTTCAATCTTACATCATGTTTTAATTCTTCTTGTTACTTCAAAATTCTAGCTAAAATAAGTGGAAAGAGAGTGTTTTAAGCACACCTGATACCATCTGATTTGGTTTTGCTATCGGCTAGTCTGCTGCTTGATTAGGGACATGATGCTGTAAAGTGCTTTTTTCATGATTATTGATAGGAACCAGTCTTTTGCAAAGTGATTATGGAAGTATGCAAGGCCAGCTTGGGGCCCTGGGAACCCTGGTCTAGTGGAAGGTGCCCCTGCCCATGGCAGGAGGGTTCGAACTAGATGATCCTTCCGGTCCCTTCCAACCCAAACCATTCTATGATTGCCTCGTAGCTATAGCTCAAGTTACATGTTTTACAAGAGGCTGGGCCAATAAATGAAAAAAAAGCATGGAAGAAAGACAGAGGAAAGGGTTTTCTCATCAAAAAAGCTCATCATGATTTGCTTATCAACTAGTAAAGTCAAAAAGAGGAAATAGTTAACACTTGGAAAGGTCCAAATCAAGGAGCAGGAAACTTGATGCATAGACAAGCCTGGAATCATAACTCAAAACTCATTGATTGGTTTTAATTAGCATCAGTAAGGTAGTCTTTAGCAGAAAATTTCATGTGCAGAAATAAAAAATGCATAATACTATGTTGCATCCATGCATGCCGTGATTTTTCCATAATTTCTTGATAATTAGCCACCATTAGTCAGTGTCAGAGACAGTTTATTCTAGGCTGGCTCATTTTTGTATTTGTGTGTATATATATATATATATATATATATAACTCTCATGTATATATTATATATAATACATATATGCTTTCATTTTTTTCTTAAAGAAAATTTCTAAATAACAACAACAAATAGACCCAGTTTTGTCTTCTGTCTATTAGACAATATAGAAGTCAAGGGTACTAATGAGACATCAGTACACATACAAAATAATTTGCATGTTGCAAAGAGCCAGGATTTTACTATAAAAATGTTTTTTGAAGGGAAATCCATGGTAGAAGTCAATACTCTATTTAAAAGAAAGATTATAGACAGTTTTATTTTGATTTTCATAGACAATGTACTTGTCAGACAGTAAAGGGAGAGGCTAAGGTATATAATTAGGCAGGTTAGTGGTGTGGCAGAGAGTCACCCAGCAGAAGCTCTTTTAGGGGGCAGCTGTGCAGTCATTTATAAGAAGATTTCCTGTCTGAAGTCAATAGGAGGTCTGAGTCCATCAGGGATTCAGAACAAGCTCATATAAGAGAAGAGACAGGAAGTCAAGTGTCTGTTGTTTGCTCACCAAGAAAGACCTAAGGGCAGGGAAGATCAATACAACTGAAGAACTGCAGTTAAGAGTAAGATTTATGAATTATTTCTCTGACTCTTGATCTTTGAAAGAGGAGAGAAAAAGAAAGTGTCCAATTTTCTTGTGCGAAAGGTTTTTTTCTTTCTTCTAGCAAATTTCAAACATCAGATAGCATTTTATTGATGCTAAAGTTAAGAACTAGAGGAATTTTCAGAAGTATAGTTTTTACTAAGCTCTTTAATCTCTCATCTTTTTATCTCTCTCTTTTTGTTTTTTACCCCCAAACTAGCTCAAGGTCAAAAACTTAATCACATCTTTTTTTTAACCAGTTGAACTTAAACCTAAGGATTCCACATAAAAATCCCCCAACCCCATTAAAAGTATAAATACAATATATTGATTTTCTAAGTATATTAAAAATAAACTTTGGTGAACTTCTCTAAACACATCTTCAATATGCAAAGCATAATGTGCCAGCATCTTGTATGCATGTATACTTTTATCTGTCTTGTGCGTGTGTGGACACTTGTGTGCATTTAAAGTCATAAACATTTCTGATATCCTTTGGTTATTTGAGCTCCCCTAAAGGTATAAGGTATTTGCAAATTTAGCATATTTTAAAAACATGTTGAGAACTTTAATCGAAAAAAAAAAGGCCTGTTTACAGTGAGTTTTAGGTTTTCAAGCTAAAATTATTTTACTCTGCTTTGGCATCTTAGTAATCAGTGGAAATAGGAAGATACATACTCTGTAAATGCCTGGTTTGTTTATAGAAGGAGCTTAGATGAAAAGCCTAGACAAAACATTTTACTTTTATAGCTGATATTAGAACTTTTGCAATTGCATTCATCTTGAAAATGGAACTACACATTTTTAAAATATGACATTAGTAGTGATATAGGCAATAAAGCACGCTCTATTATGAGTTACAAAATAATAGGTTTCCTTCATACATTGTTTTTGTTAATGCATTATCTCTACAATGGTAAACTCACATTTTATGTTATGCACCAATTCTAACTTGAGAACACTTGCCACTTATTGTTTAAGGAAAAGAGAAGAGAATAAAAAAGAAATCTTAGACAAAAGGAAAAATGCCAAGGAAAGGAGTGATAAAAAGACATTTAAAAATATATTCATTTGGTAAATATTGGTGCCTCACAAGTTAAAGAAAATATTATTTAACCATAATAATTTTTATACTTCTTTATACTTAAGCAGTAAAAGAAAGATCAATAGAAATTAACAGCAAACATACTTTTGTTAATTTCTAAACATAAGGAGTAATGGAATAAAAAAAATTTTAAAATAATTTGTTGCTTTATTAAGAGCAACTCCCTTCTCCCATTAATAAAGGTGCTCCTTACAGCTATTTCTATGCAGCTCAATGAAACTGTTGTCATTTTAATGGGTATGAACTTCATTGTTTTAAAAGAAAATAATTAATGGAATTAACTCATTCTTGAATTACACTGGTTTTAAGAAAAACAGTATTTTCCACTGTTTGAATGTGTATCCTATTCTACTTGAGGTTTTTTTTAACTTCAAATATTATTCTAATACTATTTATGTGTTGTAAACTTGGATTCTTTAGCTTGTGCTTTTATTTCTTTTACTAAAGTTCAAAATACTAGAAAATACTCTGATAGCTATATCCAAAAACCAAATGTGAATCCAAGTTCAGCTCCCCTTGTAAGCTGAGATTTCATCAATTTTCCTTTCATTACTAGATATACAATTTGGTCCACATTCTAAAGGATTATCTGAAGTGAACTGTCTTGGGAAGCACCTGTTGAAGCTGGTATGTCTCAGATGACCTGAAGGCACAATTTCTGTCTTTTCTATCTAGTTTCTTCAGATAATGGTGCTGATTTGATGTTGCCTTATAAATGTGTCATACCCATGCTCCTGAAGTTGTTATGCCTCAGCTCACAAACGGGATGCAGCAGGAAGAGTAGGATGACAAAACAATTCAGTTGACATAAAGTATCTTGAAAATAGGATCTAGGATATTTGGAAACTGTATTTGATTGTTGCCTCTGATTTTTTTATAGGTTTGTTGGTATAGAGTGGGATTACTGTGGGGATGTTGTGGCACCAGCTAGTGAAAGAGAAAATGAATAAAAAATTTATGTTTGCAGAAGAGTCAGTGAAATGGCAGGAAAGCAAGGTGCATCAGCAGTTTTGTCCAGTTGAAGTAGAAGAAATACCAGTATACATCCAAAAATGTAGGAATTGAATCGTAGCCTCCTAATGCCCTGCCTTGTTTATGTTAATGTTCTTTATTAAAAATTGTTTGTGAGTAGGGAGAATTAGTTCTGTATGTGCATAAAGTCCAGATTAAGCTCACCATGATGTGGCAGATCTAATCTTTGTTTTATTAGTGACTCCCCTATTGGCCATGACCTATATTGCTGCAAAACAGTTCTTGCTAGAAGTTTATACATACATATATACATATATGTATATATATATAAAAATAAATATATGTGATAGTATATAGTATCTTTCCAGATTTTATTGCAGAAGAACATGGTAGATGGTCATAAAGTGTAAGAAAAGGAAAACAGTTTTCCAATTTTGTGTGATATTGAACACAGCAAAGCTATTCTTGCATCTCCAAATTATCTGTTACATTCTGGATGCAAATGCATGCATGTAGCTCTTTTCAATTTCACTGGAGCCTGACTCATTTAAGAAATGAGTATTATCCTGTGTACCAAATTTAGAGGCATTGGAGCAATGAACTGAATACTAAACAAGCATTGAATCCTGGCAATTTCTACATGCAAAGTGACTGTAAAAATACTTTTCCTATGTCTGAATAACAGGTAGATTTTTAAAAGAAACGTATCTCTTGTCCAAAAGCCTTATTCTAATAAAAGGATTTGTAGGATATCTCAAATAATACAGTAAATCAGATATTAATCTTTACATTTATACCCAGGAAACCATTCCAGTGTTATTTAACCTGGATAGCTTGACTGCTTCCATTTCCCTATTTTCCTGCACTGTCACTAATTCATTCTCTCAAAGTCAAGACTTCTGACCCACATCCATTATCCTATTCATATTCCCCTTTGTAATGCACTACTTTCAGAGGCATTGTGCCAGCTTTGCTCACATTCAGTCTGGAAAACACTTTGGCTCACCATCAGCTGCAGAACAGATCCTGTGTGGCTTCTCATTGTTTTAGCAAAATATAGTTACTTAGCACTCAGTTACTGATAGCAAAAGTCTGACTTCACTGAAGATTTGTAAATTTTCCATGTAGCTTTTGTGGGTTTGGCTCATTGTTTTTAGGGGAGGAAATTTTCCTCAGAGGTTTTGCTCAAAGACTACTGGAGTTTTGGGATATTTTTATGAGCTCACAAAAACCCAGTTTTGTTATTCTGAGTTAACACTTGGATTTTCATAATTTCCCTCCAACCTGAATTGATGTAGCTCTAAACTATCCATGTTAGGATTTACAGCAGCCCAGTGAGGTGGTTGTTCCAGGTGATGCAAATTATCACTATTTTTTATGTGAAGACAGATGAAGATAGGTTTATAAGTTCAGTGGAATTATTTAACAACCAAATTTTATAAATTAATTCGTCTCTTTTTAGGATTGTTTCATCTACTTCTATAAGTCATCTGTGTGTACATATCCATGATTACCCATGTCCACATTCACAATTTTTTCTCTCTACTGCATTACATAAATCTGCATTCTAATCAATAGGTTTTCATTTATATTAGGATGTTTTTGGTGCTTCTTATTTATGGACTTTGGATGAATTCTAGTTTTGTGAGGTCACATCTGTACATTTGAATTAATAAATGATGAAGCATGAAAACATTGGACAATTGAAATTAAAACACATGCCATTAAGAGAATGTAGTTTTATGTGTAATTCTTTGGAAATTAATGTGATTTAAACATGGAGAAAGTTCTGCATTTCCCTCTGTAACTTTGTTAAAATTCTCAGCTCTGAACATAGAAAGGTTTCTAGTGATATTTTGCAGAAATTAGAACTATTTCCATCAACATTTTGGAGAATATAGTTGCCTGAAAGACAGTGAAATTTCTTTGTGAAAGCAGATCCTATTAATATGTTCAGCAATGAGTAGTCTCAAAGTATCTGGTATCAGATCTGACTGACCAACTCAAAGCAAGGGGAAACCAGAGGATTTGAAAAAAGAGAAGGAAATTAATTCTATTAATTGTTCACTTCTAAAAGGTCTGAGATGTTAGCACAAAAATATATCCACTGAAGAATCCAGAAGAGTCCAGGTATAATCCTCCAAATCTCTCTTCTGATGCAAAATTATAAAAAAGATCCTAGCACTAGCGTTTGTTCAACTATCAGTACCATATAAATATGGTTCATATAGACATAGATGAGCCATATACATGCTGATGCAACAGTGCATTTTTAGCACCACATATGTCTATATTTATTTAGTTAGTTTTTAAACACAGCTGAAGTTTTGATGCCTGTCTTCCACCCAGATTCTATGGAAGGCAGAACAATTGCAAGGTGTAAGAGGACTGAAAAATTATAGACAAGTGCAATCCTCTACCTCTATAATACCCAATTTAATATGAAATTGATTGAATAACAGGCGAATTGGTGCACATTTCAAATGCATAATCTCTTCTGTTCCTAGATCTGGGATTAAGTAGATGACTTGTTGCAGTCTTTTATCCAATCCTGTTGTAAAATTACACTAAAACAAATAAGCAGTATTAACAAGAGATAATCCTACAATTTGAGCTCTGCAATGCCAAGTTTTTGTCTTGCAGCTTAGTAATCATACATTTTCCATCCTATTTTATAGCTACAGTAATTGAATCACAGCTAGAGACAATCAATCCATGGGTTCAGGAAGAAAATCTGTTAGGGAAACAAAACAGTAGGGAAATGGAAGAGTAGGGTTTGCATAATGAAACAATACAATTTAATAGGTTTTAATCATGATATTGGTTGCATTCTGCAGTGTAAATAGAAAAGAGAATCTTTATGTAATTGTCTTGAAACACACAGTGAAAACTGATTCTTTTAAGTTCTGTCTGCAGATACTGGAATATCAGAGGTGATGGCTTTTTCTGAAATATCGTAACTAGCTTGAGGAACTGTAATTTTGGACTCCTCTATGTGAGAACAAGAAGTGTGATCTGATAGTACATAATTTTTTTTTCCAAGTTGAATTGTACATTGATTATTCATTTCCATGCTCCTAGTATATCCAAAATAATTACAGCACACGTGAAAACGTTCCTGTAGCTTTTTGCCACAGATTGCCAGATTTCAAAATACATGACAATACAATTTCAGTACACAACAATATAGATCCCATTACAAAATAATATGGATACCATGGCTCTTTGCAATTTTCTAGCCCTCTTCTCACAGCCTCAATTAAAAAAGCAGAGGCACTTTGGAATTAGGAAAAGTTTTCATGTTTGATCTATTGTTGTATTTATGAACATAGGAAAATGCATTTCTATCAATCATGCTTGTCTGAAAATCACGAAACATCCCTAAAACAGAACCTTACCTCACATTCTTCTCCAGTTTAAAATAAGAAAAAAAAAAAAAAAAAGAAAAAAAAAAAGAAAAAACAACCCTCTGCAATGATTAATGTCCTAAAAGTCACGGAAGCACTCCTGATGCTACAGCCAGCTTCACTAGTCTTGGTAGAATAGATGTATTTACACCAGTCTAAACTGCAACTGCTCATAAAACTTTCACTTTTATGAAGATGAAACTACTGGGGGATTTTTTGGTGCATAAATATATGAAACAGTAATGAAATGCATTTTCAAATTGGGCTTACCTTTAAATATATATTCATTTTATATGAAGATGGTTTGAAATGGTACACAATACTAGGGAATGGAAAATGATTGTGCTTCATTAAAGAAAAGCTTTTTTGGTAACTGCCGCAGACTTTCTAGCAATACTTGATAACATTAATATCCCCTAATGAAAATTGATTTTGTTTATGTACAGTCATAATGGATATGGCCACATAATTACTATGTGTTGACTGCTACTTATTAATTAATTATTATATTTTCTTCTGTAATTTATTTACGGGGGGAAAATATCAAGTATGAAGCAGCACCTGTTTTCCAGCAAAGTTCTGCTTTGACTTAATTTCACAGCTGAGCAGGAAGGTGAACATGGAGCTTGAGTAACTTGCCCAAGGTCACCAAGACTGCAATCTGCCTTGATTTGAGCCAAGCACAAATTTTTTTTCATTCTTCATTTCTAGACACTCACGCTGATGTGGTTTTAGTTCTCAACAGCTGTTCCTGAAGTTAACCAAGAGAGTCCACAATCTTAGATTATTACATCAACCAATTTCTGTGTATGGCAGCCAGGCAGGCAGAAATTCTTCACCTTGGTGTAAAAGAAGAGCAGTTTGAATGTAAAGAGAAAAAGAATGCCACATTTTACTGGCTACAATTTTTCCCTTCCCTTCCCTTCCCTTCCCTTCCCTTCCCTTCCCTTCCCTTCCCTTCCCTTCCCTTCCCTTCCCTTC